>WNWK01005301.1:0-123225 GCA_009830355.1 Cherax destructor | reverse complement strand
AGGCCCCCCCGGGGGAAACCGGATAGGGGGGACATCCCAGGCGACCCAGACCCCGGCAAACTACACCACCGCCAAGAACCTCAACGGAATGGGAATGGACCACGGTCCCCTTTCCCCCCTACCAGGAACTAGAATGCCTGAGGAGAGAAGCCCCCGGGTAAAAATGGGAAGGAAAAAAGGGAGGGATGAGGAGGGGGGGGAGGGGGAAAAGGGGAAAAGGGAGGATGGGGAAGATGGGAAAATGGGGGGGGGATTGGGGGTTTTGGTTTCGTTGAGGAAAAAGCCAAAAAGGTCCAATTCCTCAGACCGATAGCCTCTTTACCTCGTCAAGGAGCCCCCCTTAAAGAGGCCTATGAGACGATAATACAAATGCAGTGGTAATGCAAGACGTTTAATATTAAGACGCATTGTACATAAGTTATGAAGTTTCGCCATCGCTTTGCGTTAATACTGATTCAAAGAAGCACAAGAAGTACAATTGCAGTTATTCAGAGTGTTTATGGTAACTGATACTCAATTCGATCAGGAAACAGTTTGCACAACATTATTGAGAATCAGAAGAATTAGGGATGAGTCAAGACAACAAGCACATACTCCTGATCTGGAAAAAAGAGTATAAGGATACGAAGCAGCTAGAGGCAACTGAGAAAGACACGAAAGCAAAAATCTTTAATAATGTTTAAATATTTTGAGTTTTAGCTGAATGTGTAGAGTACGAAGGTGTAGAGTACGAAAGTATAGATGATGAAGGTGTAGAGGACGTAGGTGCAGAGGACGAAAGTCTTGAGGACGAATTTATTGAGCTCGAAGGTATAGAGGACGATGGTGTAGAAGACGAAGGTCTAGAGGATGAAAGTATAGAAGACGATGGTGCAGAGGACGAAGATACGAAGGTATAGAGGACGATCGTCTAGACGACTAAAATGTAGAGAACGACGTAGATGTCCTTTCTTACTTATTCTAATTATTCTACATTACCTACAGAGTAAAGCACGTTCAGTTATTATTCCCTAGATATGTCAGACTGAGTATGTAAACCCTTGAAAGATTTTGATTGTCATAAAGTTAACAATATTAGCTCATAGCAAAAGAAGTCATAAGCATGACATTAAATTCCTCCTATAGGAGAAGTGGATCATGACACTATTCGAAATAGGGAAGTCACACTCAGATATTATATACCCACTCACTTTTTAGAGGTTTTTGTCGAGATTACTATTTTAGTCAGGGGGAGAGCTGCTGTCCGGAAGCTACTATAGCACACAGGAAATTACGCTGACATACAAATGTGTGTTTGATACTAATAACCAAAATTCGCCGTAATAAATCTGACCACATATACCTTCCATAAGTCTGGCCAAAATTGATAATGGTTCAGAATTCACTGTAATGTTGTCTAATGTTACCTGAGAACTCGTAGGCATAATACAGAACACAAAAATCTTTTTGAACTTCCCGTTATTCGAAATAGCTTGAGAAAATCTCAATGCGCATTATATACCATAAAATCTGGAACCCTTTGTCTGAAGATTCCAAAGGTTCCCAATCCGTCAACCGCATCAAAGCTACTGTTAAAAGGCACCTCCTATGAGTTGCGTTTCTCACGGAATATATATATAGTGTCATTATAATATGCATTGAATTTTAACTACACGTTGTACCACTCACACTCTAAAACAAGACATTTTTATTGTGATAGTTTTCTAATTAACTTGCAACATGCATCTATTTTGAAGTTCTTAATAATAACGTTTATTAGAACCTTAGAGAAAAAATACAAAATAAACATATGTACACACACAACCTGCACATATAAAAAAGAGAGGAGCTTCCTTTCCTTGATGTTCATGTCCACCGCTCAGTTACAGGTTTTGCCTTTTCCGTGTACCGCAAGACTATGCACAGTGGCATGTACATTCACTACTTTTCTTATCATGCTTCCTCTGTCAAGAAAAGTGTTCTTATCTCCCTCTTTCTCCGTGCTCTCCGCATTTGTGATCCTCAGTTTTTTGAAGCAGAAATTTCCACTCTTCATAATTCATTTTCCCGCCTTGGCTACCCTTCCCATTTCATTGACTCTGCTTTCTCTCCTAAACCTTCTACTCCTGGGAACTCTCCTGTCCTCTGCCTTCCCTACATCTCTGGTCTCTCTAATCTCAACAACTCTCTCCGTTCCTTAGAAATCAAACTTACCTTTCGCCAGACTAACACTCTTCGCACTAATCTAGTTCATACCTCTCCTCCCTCTATAGATTCTCCTGGTATCTACTCTATTTCTTGCTCCTCCTGTCCTCTCCAGTACTTTGGAGAAACTGGCCGATCTCTTTCTGACAGACTTAGGGAGCACAAAAATAGTGTTAGTCTTGCCGACACCAATAATGCTCTTTTCTGTCATGTCAGAGATCACAGTCATCCTATTGATTGATCTGCTAAAACTGTCTACCCTACGTCCAACTTTCACAGTCGCCGTCTGGTTGAATCCTCCCTTATACACAACTTTCCCTGTATGAATCTTAGCCCTGGCTTTGTCTCTGTAGATGCTTTCTTCTCCCATTACATTGTTAAATGCTCCAAACTTCAGAACACCCGTGACTTAACCTGATTCCTTCCCCTTCTATCTCTTCCCCCTTCTCCTCTTTCTCCTTTCTCCTCTGGGTTTTCTTTCTTTTCTTTTGCCTTGTATTTGTCCTTCTTCATTCCATCAGTCCATACAAAGGATAATCGTGAAGAACAGGAGGAGTTTGAGGTAATCAGTCCCTCACCATTCTCCTTTGTATGGACTGATGAAGCCACTGTGTGGCGAAACGTTTCCTCATTAAAGATACCCAAGTGCTGGATGTGTCTAATTTATCAACTTGTCGGTTCTCTGAACCACTCACTTACATTCATCATTCTTGTAAACTGCCACAATTAAATTATCATTCTGTAGTTATAAGTTAATATTAAGGCTGCCCAAAATGCTCTGCATTAGCAGAGGCGGCTAATAATAAAATATGCTAATAATGACAACAAATGTTAATTCAGTTGCTTAACATTTTTTTACAGAAACAAATTTTTTTTCTTTATCATTTTTATTATCTCTCCTGTATTTGGGATAGTTGAGAATTTTGGACGGTAAATATTGCTGGCAATATTTGCCGTTAATAATAAAGGTTTGTAGAAGAAACCTGTTTTGTTGACACCGTTGCTCTCTGAGTAGTTTTATCACCTATGAACTGATAAAGTGATACAATAAAGGTCTGTATTAGTTGTTATTGTTCTGTCAGTAATACAATCTTCATAAATATATAGATAAAAACACCAAAACGTTGCTGTAATATCTGTGAACGTATGCAATCAACGAGTAATATATCCAATACAAAATTTATAACAAAATTCCAGCGGATGTGAATACAACCATACTAAAATAAAAATGTATGCGGAATCAAATCATTTTTATGAACAGGGAAATTTATAAATGATTAAGGGAAACGAGTGAACTATTATTAATATGAGTGCAGTTACCTGTCAGTTCAGGTTTGTGTGTCACTTTCCAAAGTTACTCGATGTTTGAATCTGCTTAAGGACTTTATTGCCTGCTCTAGAGTAACTAAGCCAGACAGCTTAGTCACTGCAGAGGAACTCTCCTGATGGCTGAACTTTTTTTCATAGGCTTTTTCAGAGGCAATTTCTCATTGCTTGATTCATTTCAAAACGTTTTTCCATCAGAGATTTTCTAGGCGGTTTTGTTCTTTCAGATTCACTCTGTTCTTAATTTAATCTCTCAGAGGCACTTTAAGGCTGGTTTAGCCTTTCCACAACCCGTTACATTACCATTTTAGTATTTTAATTGTTTTTAATGGTACTTTCCTACTATTTTTATCTTTACAGAGACCCATTTCAACTTGTTTTCTCGAGAAATTTTTCAACCGGTTTACATTATACAAATGCACTTTCTCACCAATTTATTGTTAACGAATATTTAGTAGTATTTACAGAAGCACTTTCCTGCCAGAATATTCTTTGAGTGGCAGTCTCCCGCCACCTGACATTTTTCCATGCGACTCTTCGACAATGCATTTAATAAATGTGTCACGTTCGATGTATTTTAAGTTAATTAGAGACTGCAACATGGACACATTTTATATTTGACCTTTATATTGTCCCCCTCTCTTCCCCCTCACACATCCTTCACTTCTCTCCCACCCTTGTTCATTACTTCTTTCCCCACTGTTTTCCATTATCTCTTCCTTCTAGTTTTTACCCTCTCACTCGTCTCTAATTCACCTCTCCCATTCCTCAGTTACTCTTCATCCTCTCCCACTCTCACCTACTTTGCTGTTATTCTTGTTACCCCTCATTTACCTAACTCTCGGTCCTCCATTTCTACTCTCCACCTGTCTCATCCCTCACTCCAGTAATAAAGCAAATATAACCTATCCATCAACTATATAACACGGTAAGGCTGAAGTTATAATCTTCCTAAAAACTATTTATTTCCATTCACTCATCTGTCCTAATACTGATATTTATTTTTTCCATAACACTCATCAGTATGTATGAGGGGCAAAACTGCACTATATCATACCTTGTTTAATTATTTGACAACGAAACAATAAATAGTTATATTACATAAAAATGAGGTAATCAGTTTAACTGGGAATCGCTAATGTTTGTCAATGCAAGCTGAGTAATTAACTTGAAAATTATGCCATAATTACGTCTCATCCGTAATTGCAATGTACTATTATATCTTAAATGTGCCATTGTTTTTATTGGTAACACAATGAGACTACAGAGGCTTTTGATATTTAGACGAATTATTTCAGCTTGAAGCCAAGAGAAGACTGATGTATCTCTTTAAATACTACATCAAGCATGGAGAGTTAGGATTTATATATAGTATTACAATGAAAGTACTTGACGATTTCTACTTTCTCCAAAGTTACATTTTTACTTATGACATAAGAAGGTATCCTCTAACACTAATGTATTGCATACAAGGCAAGGATCGTATTACTACTCACTTATATAAGAGCCTTATAAACAGTCTTGTATAACTGCTTCCAAGATTCTTAGAATTGGTAATATAAAATTTAAATGCCACTTTTTATGATATCCTAATTAGATAAGGGCGTTGAATGTAAATGAAGTGTGGAAGGGGCACATTTCCCATGTTTGGTGGGTAAAATAGGATTATTTTTGTTCCATTAATTCATTTGATATATACTCAGGAATACGTCTTTCGAACATCTTTAATCTTAATCTTTATGGCTGATACAAGTTACGTACAGCATAACAAGTTTAGTTTGTGTACGAACAATTTTACATTGTAAAAAAGCAGTTAATAAACCTGGGATCTTTGAATTCCAAGAGATAACTGGAGAATATATCTTTTGATTGGCTTCTAATTTTCAGTGATAGTTGGCTTTATTAAAATATAGTGAGACATTCGTTTAGATCTTCGTAAATTTGAAGCTGCAAAATAAATTAGGAATTTTTTTTTAAATTGCTGTAGCTGGAGAATGTTTAATTAAAAAATAGAAGCTATAATGATCTATTAAAAACTCCACTGGCTTTTGATGTGCAGTGCAACTCATCCCCCTTTAATATATCTGTCTTTCCTCAGGATCTGATATTCAGTTCGGAAGATCGCATTTGTTATCATCCCTGTGAGCTTTGTCTTTGTGAGTGCTATGATGTCCAGGGATCCCTCAATGATTTATTCTTGTCTCCTACTCTTATTTATTATTCACTCGGTGTTTGTGTACCATACACTCAGCTTCCTTTCCAGTACTGTATTCGGGGAAGTAGGAGGGGTTGGTGTGGACTGAGGGTGTGGAAGGCAGGGAGGGATATTATGGAAGTCTGCTGTGATGGTGGTATTAGTGCTGGGTTGGGTTGTACGGACTGGTAGGGATTGAAGAGGTTCTGTGAGGATTAGCGTCGTGGGGCCATTCATGTGACATTATCAATAAGTGAACTACTCAAGGTGAATACAAGGTCCAGTCCTGCTGGATCGTCCTCTTACTTCTCTCTGGTATTGTCCCTAATTGTGTGTGTGGGTGTGGGTGTGAGTGTGTGTGTGTGTGCACTCACCTATTTGTACGCACCTACTTGTGGTTGCATAGCTCCTGGCCCCGCCTCTTCACTCATCGTTACTAGGACCTCTCTCTCCCTGCTAAATGAGCTTTATCAAACTTCGTCTTAAAACTATGTATGGTTCCTGCCTCCACTATGTCACTTTCTAGGCTATTCCACTTCCTGGCAACTCTATGACTGAAGAAATACTTCCTAACATCCCTTTGACTCATCGGAGTCTTCAACTTCCAATTGTGACCCCTTAGTTCTGTGTCCTATCTCTGGAACATCCTGTCTTTGTCCACCTTGTCCATTCCTCGCAGTATTTTATATGTCGCTATCATCTCTACCCTAACCCCTCTGTCCTCCTGTGTTGTCAGGCCGATTATCCTTAACCTTTCTTCGTACGACAATCCCCATAGCTCTGGGACTAGTTTTGCTACAAACCTTTGCACTTTCTCTAATTTTTTGACGTGCTTGACCAGATGTGGATTCCAAACTGGTGCTGCATACTGACGTACATGGTGTACAGAGTCTTGAACGATTCCTTATTGAGGTATCAGAACGCTATTCTTATTTTTTCCAGGCGCCCATATGCTGCAGCAGTTATCTGGTTTATGTGCGCCTCAGGAGATGTGCTCGGTATTATATTCACGATAAGATCTTTTTCTCTGAGTGAGGTTTGTAGTCTTTAGTCACCTAAACTTTCCTGGGTCCTTTGTCTTCTGTACTTTTTCCATTCTCTAGTGCACTTAGTTTTTGCCTCTCTACATTGTTGTTGTGAACCAAGGACTCGTTCTGGTCGTCCCAATATTTTTGTTTCCCATGGGAACAAACCTCTCTTCTGCCTTCTTGCATTTTGTTGTCACATAGTCCAATGGATCATTTGTTTTACTGGTTTTCCTGCCAATTCTCTTTCCCACTGAACGTCTTGCAGGAAATTCCTCATGCCTGTATAGTCCTCCCTTTTGTAGTTTGGCTTCTCCCGTTCTATTCCTGCTACCCTCCCCACGTGTAGCTGAACTATGTATTCACCAGATGATCACTAGCTCCAAAGGGCCTTTCATACGTGATATCCTTGATGTCCAAACTACTCAAGGTGAATACTAGGTCCAGTCTTGCTGGCTAATCCTCACCTCTCTCTCTGGTAGTGTCTCTAACATGTTGATGCATGAGGTTTTCCAGTACCACATCAATCATCTTGGGTCTACATGTTTCGGGATCTCATGGTGGCCAGCTCTTCTGGCCACCTCGGCTAGTGTGTCTACCATTGCTCTGTTGCTCTCTTCGTATTCTTTTCTTGGCTTCCTTCAGTTCTCTGGTTGGTTGTACATCACTGTAATTACCACCTCATGGCCCCCAGACTGGATTGTTCCAACTATGTAGTTTCTTTCCCCTATTCCATCCATTCCTTCCATTTCCTCAAATCACCACCGGTTTGTAATGAGCAGTGCAACTCCTCCCCCTCTGCTCCCTCTATCTTTCCTCAGCATTTAATATCCGGATGGAAAGATTGCATCTTTCATGTCGTTTTCTCCTATTGCTTTAATGATGCTTTTAATCACTTTTTTCTCCCCTTGTCTTCTTGCTTTGTAAGTTTCCCCATCAACTTCCTAGAGCCCATAAACAAAGACAGATCACTCCCTTTCATTCTCCCACTGCATATCCCTATGTATTCCCTGATTCGATTTAGTTGACTCCATTGCAGCTTTTCTTTCTTCAATCTCTTCACGATCTGCTGTCCCTGGGCCCAGTAGTCTGTCATTTTCTCTTCTAAGCTTTTCCTGGGCACTGCTGTGGTCTGTTACGGCCTCTACGTACAGCTTAGCTCTTTCATTTTCTAAACTCCCCTCGATTGTTCCTGATGTGATCCTCTTTTTATTCTAGGGCTCCACGATGGTCTGATACGGCATACAGTTTCACTTATTCGTTCCATATAGTCCCCTCGTTTGTGACTGAGGTAGCAGTTTCTGATGTCATGCCCACATTACTCTTTAGTTCTTTAGTCTGTTTCAGATTTTTCAGTTCCTCTTCTAATCTCTGTATCTTAGCCTCTGTTGCTGTGACTTGCATCTTCCACTTCCTGCTCTCTGCAGCTATCCTCTCCTCCATTTTCATATATGTGAGTGTGCGTGTGCATGGGTGTAGTCGTCTTAGATCTTAATACAAGTTATTTATGTTTATTTTAGAGAGTCCAGGTGATGCAGGCTGTAACGAATGTCTTATTATGATTATAAATTTGAGATGACGGTGTTGTAATTCCAAAAGTTGAATTAATGTCTTTGAAGTTGAATTTTGAGAGGATCGATAATTTCAAGCAATTATATTGAATAATTCAATAATCGCGAACAAGTGATACAATATGCAAAACACGGGGGTGAGTTGAATGATAGCTATCATTCAACTCCACGGGGGTGAGTTGAATAATGGCTATTATAGAACTTCCCCGTGTTTGTTTTGCATCTTGTATTAAATAAG
The DNA here is from genome assembly GCA_009830355.1 of Cherax destructor. NCBI lineage: Eukaryota > Metazoa > Arthropoda > Malacostraca > Decapoda > Parastacidae > Cherax > Cherax destructor. The sequence goes on along the minus strand of WNWK01005301.1, from coordinate 114,687 downwards.
ATGTGAAATAGCTCGCCGGAAAAAAACTGATGTGTTAGAGAATTAGATCCCAGAGACGTATAAGAGAAATGCAGCAAATTTTAACATTAATGTTCATTTCCTTCTCTTCCTCTCGTCCCCTTCCTCCTCTTCTCCACTTCCTCTCCAAATCTCCCAATCCTCTTTCTTCCTAGCCCTGATTAAGGGAGCATTATCGTCCTTTGGGGCGAACTTAAACACACCACCCACCGGTCAAGGGAGCGTTAATACTTCCTTTCTAAGAGGTTGTGAACCTTAGTAAGAACAAATTAATCTTACGTAAGGGAAAAGCGGGTTGTTCAGACACCCAGGAACCATTAGCGTGTTACTACCCGAACTACCATCTAGAGAGCTGAGGCTAAACTCCAGTTCCAGGAGTCTGATTTGCTATAATTTCTACTCCTGGTAGTATTAATCTTCCCTGGTGTGGGTTGAAGTTTTGGAGAATCACTTCACCTCCACACTTCTTCTGATCAGGTAAGGTGATCTACCAGGAGTATTTCTGTTTATTGTTTCTGATTTTCCTTTTTACCCGTATTGACATTGAAGTTGAATACCACCGATTGTCTTTCTACAATGTTATACTTACCTAACTAGTATGTAACCAGTGTTATTTTCTTTATTGTCAGCTTTGCTGCTGGCCTGGTCAACCAGGGTAGACGCTAGTAAATTGGAGCAAGATCCCTGTCTACTGGACGTAGTGGGAAATTACGACTCCACCTATGAAATCCAATTGTGGTGCTACAACCAGGTGGTGAGAGGATTTTCCAGAACATCGGACGAACACCCCCACCCAGGATAACCTACACCATTTCTTCATAACATCAGAAGACCATCCTGGGCATTATATACTCCTGCCCTAACATCATACCGGAAACACAACTGCCATTTTTTATTTTTATTTAATTTTAATTAATATCCTTAGAAAATTATCTTCTTATTCCTGAAGTTATTAATTTTTCCATTCTTTTTATTCAGGTGGAAGGCGTTTCCCTGACGTCCCAATTACCGTCAAAGAAACAGGTAGTCATCCTTGAGATTCTATGAAATAAATACCTGGAATATAAGCCTACTATGTAAACCAATTTGATGTCAATAGAGTAGTGAACTACTACTAAAATTATTGTCAAAGGTAATTTTAGTAATCTTTGATAAACTAGACAACCTATGTACATAAACCGTTGTATTGTAATACTTGAAGGTTATAAATTATTCATTTTTGAGAGCTATTAATGGTGTATTGAAATTATATGAACGTTTAATGAGGTACTAAAATTTTAATTAAAGTTCCTCAACGAATTAATCTATGAAGGATGAAAATTCAATGAGGAATTATTTATTCATATGGTTATTTGAATTATTTCAGTATATTGTGAAGTGAAAAATATTAAATAAGAGAAACAAATCTAAGTGTGTTAGTGTATGAAGGTAAGGATTAATGAACTTTATATAAAGAACAAAAGTGTTTATTAAAGTTTGACTAGAAATTCATGATGTTCAGAGGATAAACTTAATAACGAGAGAGAAAGAGAGAGAGGAATGAATTAAAATGTGGTTGGAGTAGGTATAACCTCACTCAGGTAGAGACCTGGACTCAATGAGGGTAAGAAAAATCACTCCAAACAGGTAGGCTAAGAGTCCTCACTCTGGGCAGATGGAGTGACCTGGACTCCATCGAGGAAAAACAGGAGGTGGCGGCGGCGATGGGCAGTGGTAGAAGGTAGGCGGGCGGCAGGAACGTATGATATTGTGACATTTTGCGTACCCCCTAATATATCCTAATATATCGTCCTGAGGGGATTCTCATACTACTTACGTTCTGGCGGTGGGAATATGTGTTAAAAACAGTATAGTTATTTATCACTTTTCAGTGGGTTATAAGCTAGTTATGGCCAGGGGCAGGTGGCCCAATCAATCTATCTTTCCTGATATATATCATTCAAAAATTTAACTGATAATTATTTACATAATGAGAATGATCTTATTCAGTACAACGAAACCCAATGTTGATGTAGCAGGACTAGGTGGTATGTGTTAATTTTCTTAAGGGAGTTGCAGAATTTCTCAAGCCTATGCAGAATTATTTGAATGCCTTAGATAATCACTGATATAAAAAAATAAAAAAAAACATGAATAATCCCTGTAGAAAAAATTAGTCATAGGTGACTTATTCAACGCTCCCTCTTATACAAGACCCTAAATTAGGAGCCATGTTAATTTCTAAACACAAGTCTTCACACACAGTTGCAACAATGATAATAACATTGTTATGATTTTTATGTAAGAAGTTCTGACATTATTACCCTCAACGGCTCTCATAGTTTTCTTAAAATGTTAAATGCTCAGAAGACAATGTTATCGATTACAGAGAAATGTTATTGCTCGTTATATTAAACATCTGAGAATACTGCAGAATAGTTTCATTATTAATTAAAGATCTAATGAAGTTAATATCTAGTGCATATTCTAATTGTGATTCACATTTTACTGTCTGGTTCCACTTCAAGAGAGAATAACAATTACTTTCGACGAGACTGAAAAATTAAGTGTATGATGACACTTTATGGGAGAAGGGATCCTTTGGCGTGGTAAAGAGGCTCTCGATCCGAGGAATTAGGCCTCATGTCTTCTTTCTAAGAACAAAAATTCAGTATCCACCTCCACCTCCCCTTCCATTTTTCCATCTGCTTCCTTGTCTTCAGAAATTATTGGAACCATATGAACCATATGGACATTGACCCACTACCCTTAACTTTACAGTCCCACCCTCACAGTTCCCCATACCATCTCTAATCCATTAGTATTTGCAAATAGCTTATTTCCTACTCATCAATACTGCCTCGCATCGCTTTTCTGACTATCCTAATCCGTATCCTTCCCTTACTTTCTACTGCCATTATCTTTCTAAATATTCCTATCCCAGTTTTCTCCTATTTGTATCTGTTTACAAGAAGCGAAATTACGTTCCACTGTTGGCCTTTATTATAATCACTTGATTACTTTCCCGATGAGACGTTTAACGAAAGTGCTCTTCTTGTGAGCTGTTACTAAACCTAGTCTCAGCTCATTTGCCATATATTATGGCAAATGTCTATTTGGGCAAGTGGTACACGGTAGGCTCTTTGTATCTCTCACCTTTACTCCCATTATCTATAGCTGACACATTGATCTCCAAATTGAACATGCATTTGCAGGCAGTAGTTGATGCAATTTATATTTGTGCATCAGCAAACAACAGTAAATTCCTCAAATCCATGTTAAAATATTTGCTTTATGCCTGTATGAATGCGTGTACGTATGTATTTGTGTATGCATGTATGTACTTACCTATGTGGTTGCAGGAGTCGATTCATAGCTCGTGGTCCCCCTTCTTTCCTGGTCGTTATAGATCCACTCTCTCTCGGTTTACTACTTCACTGTCCAAATTTTTCCACTTCCTGACAACCCTGAGGCTGAAGAAATACTTTCTAATATCCCTGTGACTCATCTGAGTTTTCAACTTCCGGATGTGTCCCGATGTTCCTGTAATCCAACTCTCAAACATTCTGTCCTTGTCCACCCTGTCAATTCCTCTCAAGATTTTATAAGTCGTTATCATGTGACCCCTATCCCTCCTGTCCTCCAGTGTCATTAGACTGAGTTCCCTTAACCTCTTATTGTAGAACATACCCCTTAGCACCGGAACTAGACTCGTTGTAAACATTTGCACTTCCACAATTTCTTGACGTGTTTTATCAGGTGTGGGTTCCATACTGGTGCTCCATACCCCGATATGTACCTGGCTAACACGGTGTACAGTGTCGTGAGTGACTCCTTATTTAGATGTCAAAACGCTATTCTTAGATTTGCCAAGCGCCCGTCCGCTGCACAAGTTATTTGGGTGACGTGCGCCTGAGGAGATGTGCATGGTATGATACTTACCCCAAGATCCTTTTCTTTGAGTGAGTTTTGAAGCATTTGACCAGCATTTGGTGGGGTTACACTCCATGAGCCATTTGTCGGACCAGGCTTGCTGCCTGTCCAGATCCCCATCCACTTGTATTCTACTTATAAATTTCACAGCGTCCTCAAACAAGGACACCTCTGAATCTATCCCTTCTGTCATGTCATTCACATATACAAGAAACAGCGCTGGACAAAGGACACATGCGCCAACTCTGCCAACTAGTCATTGACCAACACATTTTGTTTCTTGTCAGCTATTCCTTAATCCATTGCAGTGCGTTTCCTGCTATTCCCGCTGCTTCTCTAGCTTCTGTATCGGTCGTCTGTGTGGTTCTGTGTCTGAAACCTTCTTACAGTCCAAGGAAATGCAGTCTGCCCATCCCTGTCTCTCAAGTCTTATATTTGTTATCTTTTTGAAAAACTCCAGTAGGTTTGTGACGTAAAATTTATCTCCGCTGAAGCCATGCTTGTTGTCATATATGAGCCCTTTTATGTTGAGGTGCACCACCACTCCTCTACTGATAATCTTCTCCAATGCTTTACATACTATACATGTCAGCGTCGCTGGTCTGTAGTTTAATGCTACCCGTTTGTCTCCTTTTTAAAAATTAGGACAACGATTGCAGTCTTCCACACCTCAGGCAGCTGTCCTGTTTCGATAGATTTATTAAAGATTGCTGTTAGTGGCACACAGTGCGTCAGCTCCCGCTCTCAGGAACCATGGAGACATGTTATCTGAGCCCATCGCCTTCGAGGTATCTAGTTCACCTAACAGTTTCTTCCCCTCCTCTTTCTCGGTTGTGTGCAGTGTGTCCAGCACTCGCTGGTGAATCCTACCACCTCACTTTGCCGGAATCCTTTCTGTTTCCACTGTGAATTCCTTCCAATATCTTGTGATGAGCTTTTCACATACTTCCTAGTCGCTCCCCGTGAGCTTCCCTCCTCCCTATTTAATTAAGAATTACCTGTTGCCTGAGTTTTGTCTTTCTCCTGATGTGAGTGTTTAACAACTGGCCTCTGATGCCGTGTCATTCTCTTAATACTGTTGGACCTCCATCATTATCTATGTATATTTGTTTCTCTTCGGCTTAACTCATTGTTTTCCTGAGTCCTTTCCCTTCTAAACTTTTTCCATGCTCTTGCACACTTGGTTTTCGCCTCTCCACATCTCTGAGTAAACCATGGACTCACTCTGGTATTCCCAGTGTTCCTGTTGCACTTTGGTACGAACTTCTCCACTACCACCCTGCACTTTTTGGTCATATGATTCATCATTTTGTTTACTGTCTTTCTCTTTTGCTCTGTTTTCCACTGCACCTCGTGCAGGAATTGCCTAATACCTTCAAAGTCCTCTTTTTTGGAAGTTTGGATTCTACCATTCTTCTCGTGTGCTTCACTCTCCACAGATAACTCAGCTATATATTCGAAATTCAGGACCACGTGATCACTAGCGCCGAGGGGACTTTCATGTGTAATATTCCTTATGTCTGAAGTTCTCAAGGAGAATGCGAGGTCCAGCCTTGCTGGTTCATTCTCTCCTCTCTCTTTGGTTGTCTCTAACATGTTATTGCATGAAGTTTTCCAGCACTGCCTCGCATGTCCTTGGTCCCCCATGGTAGTCATGTATGAGCCTATTTCTTTTTAGGTGCTCCACCTCTCTTCTGCTGATAATCTTCTCCATGACCCACCGCCTACGAGGTATCTACTTCACATATCAGTTTCTTCAGCACTTGTTAGTGTACTCTAACATATCAGCTTGCTAGAAGCCTTTCTTTTGATGAGCTCTTCACTTTCTTTTGATGAGCTCTTCACTTACTACCTAGTGAACTCCCCTCCTTCCTTCCTCAGCCTGATTACCTGGCCCTCGACTCTTGTTTTCCTCCTGATGTAGCTGCATAGCAACTATGAGTCAGATTAGGCTTTCAATACTTTGCAATTCTTATATTGCCGTTAGGCCTTTTTCTTTATCCATGCATATATACGCGGGTTTGTGTGAGTTTGTTGTGTGTTTTTATGTGATTATGTGCATGTGTGTGTGAGTGTGTGTGTGTGTGTGTGTGAGTACTCATCTAATTGTACTCGCCTAATTGTGGTTGCAGGGGTCGAGTCACAGTTCCTGGCACTACCTCTCAAGTGGTCGCTACTAGGTCCACTCTCTCCCAGCACCATGAGCTCTGTCATACCTCTTCTTAAACCTATGTATGAATCCTACCTCCACTACATCACTCTCTAGACTGTTCCACTTCCTGACAACTCTATGACTGAAGAAATACTTCCAAACATCCCTGTGGCTCATCTTCGTCTTCAACTTCCAACTGTGACCCCTTGTTGCTGTGTCCCAACTCTGGAACGTCTTGTCTCTTTCCACCCTGTCAATTCCTCTCAGTGTCTTATATGTCGCAATCATATCCCTCCATTATCACTCCTGTCCTCCAGTGACGTTAGGTCGATTCCCCTTAACCTCTTCTCGTAGGACATGTAACTTAGCTCCGGTACTAGTCTCGTTGCAAACCTTTGCACTTTCCTCTAGATTCCTGATGTCTTGGTCAGGTGTGGGTTCCAAATTTGAACTGCATACTCCAATACGTGGCTGACGTAAACGGTGTACAGGGTCCGGAACGACTCCTTACTGACATGTCGGAATGTTATTCTTAATTTCGTCAGTAGCCCATATGCTGCAGCAGTTATTTGGCTGATATGTATCTCAAGATTTGTTCTCGGTATTATACACGATCTAAGATCCTTTTCCTTGAGTGACTCTTGAAGTCTTTGGCCCCTAGACTGTACTCTGCGTTCTTTGCCCTTCCTAGATCTTCATTACTTTGCACTTGGTGGGACTGAACTCCAGGAGCCAGTTGCTGCACCAGGCCTGCAGCCTGTCCAGATTCCTATGTAGTCCTGCCTTATCAACCAAATAACTGTTGCAGCATATGGGCGCCAGGCAAACCTAAGAATAGCGTTTCGACACCTGAGTACCGAATCGGTCACGACACTGTACACCGTGTACGTCAGGCCCATGTTGAAGTGTGCAGCTCCAGTATGGAACTCACTCCTCGTCAAGCACGTCAACAAATTAGAGAACGTGCTAAGGTTTGTAACAAGACTAGTCCAGGAGCTAATTGTTATGTCCTACGAGGAAAGGGTAAGGGAAATCATCCTGACAACACTGGAGGACAGGAAGGATAGGTTGGACAAGATAACGAGGAATTAACGAGGTGAATTGCGACAGGATGTTTCAGAGATGGGACACAGCAACAAGGAGTCATAACTAGAAGATGAAAATTCAGATGAGTCTGAGAGGAATTAGACAGTATTTCTTCAGTCACAGAGTTGTCAGGAAGTGGAACAATCTGGAGAGTGATGTAGTAAAGGCAGGATCCATACATAGCTTTAACAAAAGACACGATAGAGCTCATGGAGCAGGAAGAGAGCGGACCTAGTAGCGACTAGCGAAGAGGCGGGGATAGGAGCTGTGACTCGACCCATGCAACAACAAATAGGTGAGTATACACACACACTCACACAGAAGGGCAAAGAAGACTGCTGACAGAGTACAGGCTAGGCGGACAAAGGCTACAAACCTCGGCAAAGGAGAAAGACCTTGGGGTGAGTATAACGTCAAGCACGTCTCCGAAGGCACACATTAACCAGATAACTGCGGCAGCATATGGGCGACTGGCAAACCTAAGATTAGCGTTCCGTTACCTTAACAAGGAATCGTTCAAGACACTGTACACCGTGTATGTCAGGCCCATACTAGAATATGCAGCACCAGTCTATAACCCACACCTGGTCAAGCACGTAAAGAAACTAGAGAAAGTGCAAAGGTTTGCGACAAGGTTAGTTCCACAACTCAGGGGTCTGTCCTATGAAGAAAGGTTGAGGGAAATAGGACTAACAACACTGGAGGAAAGAAGGGTCAGAGGAGACATGATAACGACATACAAAATACTGCGGGGAATCGACAAGGTAGACAGTGACAGGATGTTCCAGAGAGGGAACACAGAAACAAGGGGACACAACTGGAAGCTGAAGACTCAGATGAGTCAAAGGGATGTTAGGAAGCATTTCTTCAGCCACAGAGTAGTCAGGAAGTGGAATATTCTAGATAAAGATATAGGGGAGGCAGGAACCATACATAGTTTTAAGACGAGGTATGATAAAGCTCATGGAGCAGGGAGAGCAGAGACCCAGTAGCGGACAGCGAAGAGGCAGGGCCAGGAGCTGAGTCTCGACCCTTCAACCACAATTAAGTGAGTACAATTAGGTGAGTACACGCACATACATTCATACCAACAACCTCACTCACACACATACACACACGCACACACAGATACACACACACGCATATACACACACACACACACGCACGCACACACACACATACACACACACACACACACACACAAACACACACACACAAACACACACACACACACACACACACACAGCACGCACACACACACATACACACACACACACAACACACACACACACACACACACACACACACACAACTGAGGAGGAGGTGAAGAAGCTCCTAGCTCCTATGTGAACTCGATACCTCAAAAGCGGTGGGACCTGACAACATAATTTCTCCGTGGGTCCTTAGAGAGGGAGCAGAGATGTTGTGTGTGCCACTTACAAAAATTTTCAACACATCCATTGAAACTGGGCAACTACCTGAGGTGTGGAAGATGGCAAATGTAGTCCCAATTTTTAAGAAAGGAGACAGACACGAGACATTAAACTACAAACCTGTGTCACTGACGTGTATACTATGCAAAGTCATGGAGAAGATCATCAGGAGGAGAGTGGTGGAACACCTAGAAAGATACAAGCATATAAACGACAACCAGCACGGTTTCAGGGAAGGAAAATCTTGTGTCACAAACCTACTGGAGTTTTATGACAAGGTAACAGAAGTAAGACACGAGAGAGAGGGGTGGATAGACTGCATTTTCTTGGACTGCAAGTAGTCGTTCGACACAGTTCCTCACAAGAGGTTAATGCAAAAGCTAGAGGATCAGGCACACGTAACAGGGAAGGCAAAGCAATGGATCAGAGAATATCAGACAGGGAGGCAACAACGAGTCATGGTACGTGGCGTTGTGTCAGAGTGGGCACCTGTGACGAGTGAGGTTCCAAAGGGGTCATTCCTAGGACCTGTGCTGTTTTTGGTAATTGTGAATGACATAACGGAAGGGATAGACTCAGAAGTGTCCCTGTTTGCAGATGATGTAAAGTTAATGAGAAGAATTAAATCAGTCGAGGATCAGGCAGGACTACAAAGAGACCTGGACAGGCTACAAGCCTGGTCCAGTAACTGGCTCCTTGAATTTAACCCTGCTAAATGTAAAGTCATGAAGATCGGGGAAGGGCAAAGAAGACCGCAGACAGAGTATAGTCTAGGTAGCCAAAGACTGCAAACCTCACTCAAGGAAAAAGATCTTGGGGTGAGTATAATACCGAGCACATCTCCTGAGGCACACATCAATCAGATAACTGCTGCAGCATATGGGCGGTTGGCAAACCTAAGAATAGCGTTCCAATACCTCACTAAGGAATCGTTGAAGACTCTGTACACCATATACGTCAGGCCCATACTGGAGTATGTGTAAATAGCCTATTCCGAGGCTCTTTCAAACTGCGCGGCACTACGGTGCTGCCATCTATAGGCCTATCAAGGGCGGGCTGGTCAGCCATGTTTCTCTCTCACTCTGGCGGCCTATCTACCCGAAACAGGTCCTTCCCTAGCTGGCTCCCGGGTCCCCTCACGCTCTGCCCCCGTGTATACCTACACCGTATCTCTACACCTACGCTACCATTCTACAGCACTAGACGTAAGAAGTAAGCCAAAACAGTGGTGACAGCAGTGGTTCACGGCAGAGTGTAGTGCAGGGGACCATCAGACCATCTGACCTGACCCACCGATCAGTCGATCATCCGACCAAGCCAGCCATATCCAGGTCATCTGCTGGCTTATAGCATCATCCGTAGCTTCCAGCGTCTCGTGGGTGCCTGAGTCAGATCATCGTCATTGATTTTTTCTCCACAAAATCGGGACTTAGTCATCGCGGCGTCAGCCTCGAGCCTTGCAGTCACGTGTGTTCAACTTCCCCTCTACAGTTCTCCAGTGTTCTCCTGCACCCTTCTCTTGCATCCTTCAGCGTTTCTACGCCATTCCTACAGCTACAAGAGATGCGAGGTGGGGTTGTTTTGGGTGGTTGGTGTTGTGTGCCAATATCGGCTTGTTCTGTCCTCCGTCCAGCTGTACGAGAAGGCCGATTTTCTCTTCCCCGACCCTCGAAGCATTAGAGTTTTCTTCTGGCCCACACCGGCAATGTTCTGTTTTTATATGTAAATGTCAGGTGACCGGAAGCCAGTTTCCCCTGGGTAATTTTGTTTGCTCGTTTACACCTTCGTGCCCGCCAGTATTGTCGTGTCGAGACGACACGCGGTAGGTGGCCGAGCGGATGTAAACAGCCTATTCCGAGGCTCTTTCAAACTGCGTGGCACTATGGTGCTGCCATCTATAGGCCTATCAAGGTCGGGCTGGTCAGCCATGTTTCTCTCTCACTCTGTCGGCCTATCTACCCGAAACAGGTCGTCCCTAGCTGGCTCCCGGGTCCCCTCACGCTCTGCCCCCGTGTATACCTACACCTTTCAGTTAATAAACTGAGTCTAGTCATCAGCCGTATCTCTACACCTACGCTACCATTCTACAGCACTAGACGTAAGAAGTAAGCCAAAACATATGCAGCACCAGTTTGGAACCCACACCTGGTCAAGCACGTCAAGAAACTAGAGAAAGTGCAAAGGTTTGCAACAAGACAAGTCCCAGAGCTAAGGGGATTATCCTACGAAGAAAGGTTAAGGGAAATCGGCCTGACGACACTAGAGGACATGAGGGTTAGGGAAGACATGATAACGACATATAAAATACTGCGAGGAATAGATAAGGTGGACAGAGACAAGATGTTCCAGAGAGGGGACACAGAAACAAGGGGTCACAATTGGAAGTTGAAGACTCATATGAGTCAAAGAGATGTTAGGAAGTATTTCTTCAGTCATAGAGTTGTCAGGAAGTGGAATAGCCTAGAAAGTGACAGAGTGGAGGCAGGAACCATACATAGTTTTAAGACGAGGTTTGATAAAGCTCATGGAGCAGGGAGAGAGAGGACCTAGTAGCAATCAGTGAAGAGGCGGGGCCACGAGCTATGAATCGACCCCTGCAACCACAAATAGGTGAGTACACACACACACACACTAAGGCAACTGAACAATCTAAACCAACACTCACATACTGTTCTCTCTGTCCCCACCCCCCACACCACAAACCCCACCCTTACAGCAACCCCCTATGGGCAATGTACTCCCATCCCCCTCATCACAAACCCCACCCCTACCGCAACCCCCCATAGGCCCCCGCCAGGGCTCCGGCTCCCCCAACCCCAACATTCTCCAAGGACCACAGTTTTAGAAAAGAAGTTGAAGGTTTGGTACACGAACGCGGATGGAATAACGAACAAATATGAAGAGTGGCATGAAAGAATCAATGAGAAGTCCCCAGACATCACAGCAGTTACAGAAATGAAACTTACCGAGAAAATAACAGACGCAATCTTCCCACCAGGATATCAGAACCTGAGGAAAGATAGAAGGAGAAGAGGGGGAGGAGGGGTCGCACTGCTCGTAAAAACTCAATGGAGATTTGAGGATATGGAAGGCATGGGCGAGATTGGAGAAAGGGAATACATAGTAGGTACACTTCAGTCGGGGGAACATAAGGTAGTCATTGCAGTGAGGCCAAGAGAGGAATATGAAGAGAGCAACAGAGCAATGGTGGACACACTGGCCGAGGTGGCAAGAAGAGCTCACTCGAGCAGAGCAAAGTTACTGGTTATGGGCGACTTCAACATCAGGGAGATCGATTGGGAAAACCTGGAGCCACACGGGGGTCCTGAAACATGGAGAGCCAAGATGATGGATATGGTACTGGAAAACCTCATGTATCAACATGTTAAGGACACTACCAGAGAGAGAGGGGAGGATGAACCATCAACCTGAGCAGCTCAGACATTGAGGACATCACATATGAGAGGCCCCTTGGAGCTAGTGATCACGTGGTTCTATGCTTTGAATACATAGTAGAGTTACAAGTAGAGAGGGTAACAGAAGCTGAATGGGAAAAGCCAAACTGTAAAACGGGGGATTACACAGGGATGAGGAACTTACTGCAAGAGGTTCAGTAAACTAAATGATGGAATACGTAACAACAAAATGCAAGGAGGCAGAGTAAAGGTTTGTTCCCAAAGGCAGCAGAAATAATGGAAAGACCAGAATGAGCCCTTGGTTTACCCGATGGTGCAGGGAGGCAAAAATTAAGTGCACTAGAGAATGGAAAAAGTACAGAAGACAAAGGACCCACGAAAATAAGGAGATTAGTCGACGAGCCAGAAACGAGTATGCAGAGATAAGGAGGGAGGCCCAGCAACAGCACGAAAACAACATAGCATCGAAAGTCACGTACGAGAAAGACAACAGTCAAAGACCAGGTGATCAGGCTGAGGAAAGAAGGTGGGGAACACAAAAGAAACGATCAAGAGGTATGTGAGGAGCTCAACACGAGATTTAAGGAAGTATTTACAGTGGAGACAGGAAGGACTCTGGGAAGACATAACAGAGGGGAACATCAACAAGAAATATACCAACAATTGTTGGATGTGAAGAAGCTACTAAGTGACCTTGATACCTCAAAGGCGAAGGGACCGGACATCTCCCCGTGGGTCCTTAGAGAGCGATCAGAGACGCTGTGTGTGCCACTAACCACGATCTTCAACACATCACTCAAAACGGGGCAACTACCTGAAGTATGGAAGACAACAAATGTAGTTCCCATTTTTAAGAAAGGAAACAGAAACGAGGCACTAAACTATAGACCAGTGTCACTGACGTGTATAGTATGTAAAGTCATGGAGAAGATTATCAGGAGGAGAGTGGTAGAGCACCTGGAACAGAACAAGATTATAAATGACAACCAGCACGGATTCAGGGAAGGCAAATCCTGTGTCACAAACCTCCTGGAGTTTTATGACAAGGTAACAGAGGTAAGACACGAGAGAGAAGTGTGGGTTGACTGAATTTTCTTGGATTGCAAGAAGGTCTTCGATACAGTTCCTCACAAGAGCTTAGTGCAGAAGCTAGAGGATCAGGCATGTATAACAGGAAGGGCACTGCAATGGATCAGAGAATACCTGACAGGGAGGCAACAACGAGTCATGGTACGTGATGAGGTATCACAGTGGGAGCCGGAGACGATCGTGGTCCCACAAGGGTCAGTCCTAGGACCAGTGCTATTTATGGTATATGTGAATGACATGATGGAAGGGATAGACTCAGAAGTGTTTCTGTTTGCAGATGATGTGAAGTTAATGAATTAAATCAGATGAGGATCAGGCAGGATTACAAAGAGATCTGAACAGGCTGGACACCTGGTCCAGCAACTGGCTCATCGAATTTAACCCCGCCAAATGCAAAGTCATGAAGATCGGGGAAGAGCAAAGAAGACCACAGACAGAGTATAGGTTAGGTGGCCAAAAACTGCAAACCTCACTCAAGGAGAAAGATCTTGAGGTGAGTTTAACACCGAGCACCTCTCCGGAAGCACACATCAACCAGATAACTGTGCAGCATATGGCCTCCTGGCAAACCTGAGAATATCATTCCGATACCATAGTAAAGAATCGTTCAAGACACTGTACACTGTGTACGTCAGGCCCATATTGGAGTTTGAAGCACCAGTTTGGAACCCACACCTGGTCAAACACATCAAGAAATTAGAGAAAGTGCAAAGGTTAGTTCCGGAGCTAAGCGGAATGTCCTATGAAGAAAGGTTAAGGGAAATCGGCCTGACGACACTGGAGGACAGAAGGGTTAGGGGAGACATGATAACGACATACAAAATACTGCGTGGAATAGATAATGTGGAGGTAGACAGGATGTTCCAGAGAGGGGACACAGAAACAAGGGGTCACAATTGGAAGTTGAAGACTCAGACGAGTCAAAGGGATGTTAGGAAGTATTTCTTCAGTCATAGAGTTGTCAGGAAGTGGAAAAGTCTAGCAAATGATATAGTGGAGGCAGGAACCATACATATCTTTAAGATAAAGCTCATGGAGCAGGGAGAGAGAGGACCTAGTAGCGGTGAGTGAAGAGGCGGGGCCAGGAGCTAAGTCTCGACCCCTGGAACCACAATTAGGTGAGCAATTAGGTGAGTACACACACACACTCACACACACACATACACACAGACAGGAGCTAGTACTATGAACCAGGCGCTAACACTTGACACCTGCAACCAAAAATAGGTGTGTACACACACACAGCCTGAATCAACCCCTCCCATCCTACAGAATACAGCACTGGAAAAGAAGCTGAATCATTGAGGCATCCCCAGACATCATGCCACACTTGCAAAGACAGCTCTCTTGAATGATACATGCGATCTTCCTGACTGGCTATCAGATCCTGAGGAAAGATAGAGAGAACAGAGGGGGAGAAGTTGCACTCATGATAAACCAGTGGAGATTTGAGATAGGAGAAAAGAACAGAGGTGAAGCAGATGACTACATAGAAGCAGAGTGTGGATAGCAGTGATGTACAACCTACCACTGAATACCAGGAGACCAAGACAAAAGTGCGATGAGAGTAACACAGCAATGGTTGACACACTAGCCGAGGTAGATAGAAGGGAACACATGGGAAGGGCCAAGTTCCTCATCGTGGAGGATTTCAACCACAGTGAGACTGACTGGGAATAGTTGGAGTCACATGGGGCACAAGAGACATCGAGGACTAAGATGCTGGAGGCGGTACAGCAAAACTTCATGCACAAACATGTTTGGAATACAACTAGAGAGAGAGAGAGAGAAGATTTCGAACCAGTTAGGCAAGACCTCGTTTTCACCTTAAGCAGTTCCGACATAGGTTGAATTACATAATATAATAATAATAATAATAATAATAATAATAATAATAATAATAATAATAATAATATCTTTATTTCTACAAGTACATGAACAAGATATACAGCCCTAGCTGACATCAATGGCATACAATATAGAAAGCCCCTTGTTATATAGAGCATTTCTGACAAATTAGGTCAATTTTGTCCCAGGATGCGACCCACACCAGTCGACTAACACCCAGGAACCCATTTTACTGATGGGTGAACATGGACAGTAGGTGTCTTATGGAAACACGTCCTAATGTTTTTCAGCCGTACCGGAGATCGATCCCCGGACCCCACTGTGTAAGCTGAGTGCGCTACAGAACATCTGGGGCAGTGAGAGAGTGGATCTAGTAGCGACTAGTGAAGAGGCGGGACTAGGAGCTGTGAATCGACCCCTGCAACCACATATGAGTGAGTGCACACAAATATAGAGGAATATTCATCCCGTGATAAATCAAATGTTATTATCCTTCACCAAACTTGTTAAAAATACAAAGACGACAGGAGACAGGAGGAGTAGGATGATGATGATGAAGTAGAAGAACAGGAAGAAGAAGAAGAAGAAGAAGAAGAAGAAGAAGAAGAAGAAGAAGAAGAAGAGGAAGAAGAAGAAGAAGAAGAAGAAGAAGAAGAAGAAGAAGAACAACAACAACAACAACAACAACAACAACAAAGTGATGGAAAAAAGTATTCCCAAGACAAATACAATAGGCAAGAGGACACAAATGATGAGACACGTAGGAGGAAGAGGGAGAAGGAGAGGAGGAGGAAAAAGTCGAACACTAGGAGAAGGAATGGGGAAAGAAGAAGAGGAGAAGGAAGTGGAAGACTAGGAGCAGGAGGACTATGGGTATACTGGAGGATTACGTGAAGGAGTAGGTGGAGGAAGAGAAGGAGGTGAAGAAAGAAGAGGAGGGGATGGACAAAGAAGAGGAGGGGATGGAAAAAGAATAGGAGGGGAGGGAAAAAGAAGAGGAGGGGATGGAGAAAGAAGAGGTGCGGTATATTACTAACACAGGTTTAATCTACTGGCCTGCACACCTGGCTGTAGAACGATAACTCCTAAGGAACGAGTAAAAAAAGGCAGCAGAGAGAATAATTGTTTACATTTCCTTCACAAAATAATATTCTGGAATGCACATTATATATACAACCTATGTAAAATATATGCAGCCAGGTACAATCAAGCAAATGCAATCACCAGACACGGTGAGAACCTTATTGACCAGACATGAAGTGATACGGCCAAGGATGAGTCGCGATTGTACCACATCACTTTGTAGATGAATGGTTCAAACCACACCACATCACCTTAAAATGTTGGCAGTCTTCCTTGTGATTGGCTGGTTGAACCAAGGTGCTGGTTCACTGGTCGGGAGTTATGCCTATATAGGTGTCACTCTTAGCATGCCACACGCCAACCCCAAATGGGCTCTAATAGCCAGGACTAGGTATCCTCCTTGGGGAGTTCGTCACCATGACACGAAATACTAATGGAACCACCTTTCCTCTCAACCATCCAACTCATTAGGTAGTGTTCAACTAAAAGAAACATCCAAGTCAGACACAACCTTAGAGCGAGACAGCAGACAGTAAGGCTAGCGTAGTTATGGACTACTTGTGGACGGGAGCAAGTGTCCCCTCACTAAAAAAAAAAAAAAACCCATTGGCCTTATTTACTCAACTTTTCTTTATGACCATAAGGGAAAAAAGATCTTGCTTCCTATTTTGTTCCTAACATATCCTAACAAATTATGTTCTGGAGAGGGCGTCTGTCAATACATTATCTTTGCCGGTTATGTGGTGCATGAAGAGGTTGTACTGTTGCAGCCATAATGCAACCGTAGTTACGTCAGAGGATTGTGGTCACTGAAGACTTTGACCAAATGTGATGAACTGCTCAAGAATACATCGAAATGCTCCAGCGCAAGTACCAGGGCCAGGACCTCCTTCTCAATGGTGGAGTAGGTCTGCTGGTAGACCTGGTATTTGGCTGAATAGTAACCTACAGTCTGCAGACCACCCTCACCCGAAGCTTGGAGTAACACTACTGCAATTCCAGAGTAACAGGCAGCAACCTATAATACAAATGGTTTTAAAAAGTTGGGAAACAAAAGTATGAGAGCAGAGCATAAGAGACGTTTAACACGGTTTATCGCCTCTTGACAGTTAATGTTCTGGCAAAATTTAGTTTTCTGACTGGTAAGAGAGGTTAGGGGGACTACAACATCATTCCTAAGACCCTCTTTAGGGACTTCTTATCCCGAGGAATGGGATCATTTTTAATAGCCAAATCATTGACAAATTTAGGTGCTACTTTGCCACTGTCTACTTCAGGACCCAAGAGAGTAATAGTAGATTCGCCAAAAGATGATTTACTCATGTTTATTATCATTTGAAAGGTTCCGAATCTCTTAATTAAAGAGGGATTCAAGATGGGACATATGCTGATTTCACTTATCAGAAACTACAACTATATAGAACAGGTACGCCGCCGTGCCTTCAAGTTCTTTGATAGTCTGAGGGATCATTTTTTTAAATGTGGCAGGCGATTTCTGCATTCCGAATGGGGTCACAGTATATTGATAGTGACCTGAATTATGAAGGCGGAAATCTCCTTCACTTTATCCGTTAAAGGTACCTGGTAGTAACCTTTAATAAGATTTCATATAGAAATGAAAGGGGCCTTACCCACAAAGTCCACTACATTGTCTAGACGTGGAAGAGGGTAAGCATCCGGTACGGTGACCTCATTCACTTTACGGTAGTCGGAACAAATCCGGAATCCTCCATCAGGCTTTTTAACAAGGATGCACGGTGAAGCCCACGGACTGGACGTTTCCTCCACCAGAACATGTTTTAACAGAAATGCAACTTCCTGCTGAAGCTCCTGCTGAAGTAGCCTCTGTTTTTCAGGACTAGCTCTGTAGGGAGAAAGTTTAATAGGTTTAGCAGTTCCTACGTCCACATCAACCCAGGCTGTACTTTTTCGGAACATCCGAAAATATGTCGGGATAGGTTTCCAGAAGGTAGTTGTTGTTACTATTTGGTCTTCTGCAAGTCCTGACACTATGGGGCGAGGATCCTGGAGGATGGCTGAGTTAGGAAGCCTGATTTAAACCTCCAAAATTGTGTACATGGAATCAGGGTGGTCTACAGGGTTAGGGGCAGAGAACCAAGTCATTACTGGGACCTTAGGTGGTTCAAAGAATAGTTTAGTCTGATTAATGTGGCAGACTTCACCCGCATTGGGATTATCAAGAGGTACTACCATGTAGTTTAAATCAGAATTCTTTTTGATTACCTGCATTGGCCCCATAAACCTTGTTTTCAAGGTGTGACCTGGCACAGGTGCCTTGACTAATATCATTTCTCCTGGGTTAAAGGAGCGAATAATAAAAGTTTTGTTTTGTGTGCAATCTTGATGAAGGATCGTAGGGTGTCTTGCAGGCGTCTTCTCCTATCCATCCTTCCTTAAGTACATGTAGGGGGCCTCTCACATTATGCCAAAAGATCACCTAAAAAGGACTGTATTCAGTTTGTAGTCTGTAGGAAAATGCATGCAATATGTACACATCATAGCTTGGTGAAACCTTTCAAAGGCTCTCTGGAACTGAGAATGATAGGCTGTGGACGTTTTTTTTATTAATTCCTAAGCTAGGTAAAGCTCTGGACAGATTTGGGAATACCAAGGTGGAAAATAAACATACTGAGGGCTATACGAACGGTTTTAGTGTTGATACTACATATAGGTACCGCCTCAGGATACTTATTAGTGTTATCAAGAAGGGTAAGCATATATTGGTTGCCTGATTTGGTCTTCAGTAATGATTCCACACAATAGATAATTAGGTACGCAAATGGCTCTCCATCAGTGGGTATGAGATGAAGTGGTGCGGGTTTATTATAGTGACGAGGCTTTCCCACTTGCTCACACTCACAAAAAGAAAGGATGTAACCTTCCCACATTTCGTCTTATACCTGGCAAATAAAAAATTTTAAGATC
Source organism: Cherax destructor (assembly GCA_009830355.1). Lineage (NCBI taxonomy): Eukaryota > Metazoa > Arthropoda > Malacostraca > Decapoda > Parastacidae > Cherax > Cherax destructor. The sequence goes on along the minus strand of WNWK01005301.1, from coordinate 95,704 downwards.
CTATAAAGAGTTTTAGAGACACCCAAATGTGCTCCTAAGGACGAATTGTGAGCTATTTTCATGACCTATGTTCTGAATTTCTTTGGAACTACCAGTCTGTCTGGTTTTAAACTTTCCCCTACCTCTTTACTAGTATCTGAGCTAACTAATAAGTTATTTCTAATTTCATATTTAACCTGGTGATTTGAATTGGATTTACCCATGGCAGCATGAAGAGCAGAGGCTGAAGAAGAATCTCTTTGTTGCTCTTCCCGAAAGGACAGTTCCTCAGGCATGGAAACAGAAACGTCTGGCTATCCTGCGACCCCTGAATAGGAAGGCTTGAACAGGAACTTTTCTATAGATTTACGAGGCCCTGGTCAGTTTTCCTCGTAAAATAAATTGTAAAATAAATTGTCGAGCCCTTGATCGCAGTCCACAAAGGGTAGTTCAGCGTTCTTTTTAGACATTACTTTGGACATTGCTTGAGTTATCGCCAACATCAGAGAGAAGGCTTCGGCGGTTACAATGGGCTGGGAACAGCATCTAGAATTTAGAATATTGTTGCCAAGCAACAATACAGCATCTTTCATGGGGAATCCCTCAGACACACCTACAATTAAATACACAGTGTAATACTGACTTTTATTCAATATTTTATGCAAAGGAACCGAAACCACTGCTCCCACATAGGCTTCTAATAACACTGAGTAGTTTAATGAAGTCTCCTCAGAAACTGGAAGTACTCTCTCTTGCAAGAGGGGGCAATAAGCCCTGAAGAAGGATACCTCAATGGGATTTGCATGTTCCTTAAGGGAAATTTGACTTTCACAATAAAAGGGTGCCATACAGGCATCTATTTCCTGCTGATTTGTTTCAGTGGGAAGCACAGCAATTTGTCCTAATGGTATCGGTCCACACAATTTAGCGACTAGGAAGAAAAGTTAAAAGACCGCTCAGACAAGAAGCGGTTGGCCTCAAATGCGTCAGCAAGTCTAGCCGCCTCTAATGCGGCTGCCACTGAACGTTCTTCTAAGAACAACCCGCCTATATTTGGCTGGAATGCACTGATATACACCTAGTACAATTGCATTCACACAGTCGTAAATAGCGAATTCTCCATTACTCAAACCAGTTGAAAATTTCTGCGCTTTGCCGTATAATGCTGTATGAACGAGTGCTGCCCAGTGCTCAAATGACCATTGGAAAGATCGGCCTGATTTTCGAAAGACTCGAAAAATTGTTCAGGCTCAGAATCAGAAACCCGAGGTACTAGCGACACAGATTTCTGAACACTGAAATTGTCTCCTCTCCGTCTCTCTATCAAATTCCTCCTCAACAAATGCACGTTGCTCCCTTTTAGTCTCAAGATTGAGTTTCGCCAACTCAAGCGCTGATGAAGGTGACTTTCGACGATACAACCCCGATTCACCACCTGTTTCCCCAAATGGTTGTAGCAGCAAAAACCTCAGCTTGGAACACTATATTACTTGAGTCAAACATTAATTTGTTGCATAAACATTCATGACGCTGTGCACCAGTAAGAGTTCATTGCAACTTTATACAAAAAGAACGAGTAATTTGCCAGTAGAGATGTAGAGATAATCTGAGCAAGTTTTTCAGGGAATATTGAGTCATCAGTCGCCTAACATAACATAACGCTGATTGCAATACGCTCAATGCAACACAAAGCTATAACACACCACTTGCCAGGTTTGCAACGCAATACTCTAGGCAAGGTCTTAGAGACAATGCAGTGACAAACTCCTGGACAGACTCCCATATTACGAACACAGGTGTAGTCTACTGGCCTGCACACCTGGCTGTAGAATAATAACCACTTAGCAACGAGCAAAAAGGCAGCAGAGAGAGAGTAATTGTTTGTGTTTCCTTCACCAAATAATAATCTGGTATATACAATATATACAGCCTATGTTCAATATATACAGCAATGTACAATAAGGAAAATGCAAGCACAAGACACGTTGAGAACCGTAGCCATTAGACATGAAAATGCAAGCACCGTAGCCACTAGACATGAAAATGCAAGCACCGTAGCCACTTGACATGAAAATGCAAACACCGTAGCTACTAGACATGAAAATGCAAGCACCGTAGCCACTAGACATGAAAATGCAAGCACCGTAGCCACATGACATGAAAATGCAAACACCGTAGCTACTAGACATGAAAATGCAAGCACCGTAGCCACTAGACAAGACGGTAAGTCTGTCAAGGATGACTCACGAGTGTACCAGTTGAATCAAGGTACTGGTATAACGATGGGGCTCCTACTCATTAACCCATTAACACCTGAGTCACTGGTCAGGAGGCACGTCTATATGGGTGAGTGACATATGCGCAATAAAAGATAACATACTCTTAGCATGCCACAAAAAAAAGAGGAGGAGGTGGAGAAGAGAATTAGGAATAGCAAGAGAAATAGAAGGAAAAAAGGAGGTGTAGGAATATTAGGAGCAATAGGAGAAGGGGCAGAAGCAGCAGCGTGCTGTGGAAGAGGAAGAAGAGCCTTCCTGAGAGAGGTGATAAATAGCAAGGAGATGGTGAGAGTGATGCTGAGAGTGGAGGAGTTAGATGAGAGGTAAGGAAGAGAGGTGCCGGAAGGAGGAGGAGGGGAGAGGCCGGGAGGAGGAGAAGGTGTGGGTCCGGGAGGAAGAGTGGGGACTGGAGGAAGAGGTGAGTGGCAGGGAGGAGGAGAGGGGCCAGAAGGATAAGAGAAGGGGAAGTGAAGAAAAACAGGTAAAAAAAGACAAGATGAGGGAGAGAGGACAGGGAAAGAGAAGATAATAGAAAATTGGAAGAGGGATTGGAAAGAGAATAGAGGAGGCGATAGTGAGAGTGGATGATGAGGCTGTGAGGTGGAAGGGAAAAAGAGCAGAAGGGAAAAAGAGGATGTGAGGACAAGGGCTGGAAGGCAACGAGGGAGAAAAGAGAAAGTGAAAACTTTTGAGCGATCATGTGTCTAACAAGGACGAAGAGAGAGAAAGAGATAATGAGAAGGGAAAAATTAAGAGTAGGTAGAGGGTGATGAGTGGAGCAGGTAGGAGAGAAAGTGATCATAAAGAAGAGGAAGGGCACATTAGGCAGGAGGTAAGGGTGGGACATAATTGAAGTGACCCGTCACCTTGCTGTCTCATTAGGAGGTGCCTCGTTTGTTGTTCCTGCTGAGGAAATGGGGCAGATAAAGAATGAGGATAGGATTCCTTGCTGGGGGACGGAGGCTGGATAGTTGAAGACATGGACTAGGGGAGGTGCATGCATATGTAGGTAGAGACTGGTTGTGTATACATGGACACAGGGGGAGGAATAAAAGGAAAGAGATGTTTTGGTAAGGGAAAATGTATGCATGAATAGGTTGTGACTAGATAGAAGGGGTGTGCATGAGGGGTGTGCATGTGCATGAGGGGTGTGCATGAAAAACTAGTTATAAGAGGGAAGGATTAAATATATGCCTGAGTTGGATTTATAAATTAGAATCATTTATAAAGAAAAGAATTTGCAAAGATTTTAAAATATACCTGACATTCACTAGATTTTTTACAAGTGACCTTACTAAATTTGCCAACATCCCCACACTCAGTGAGCTGCGTTCTATGAGAGGTTATATATCAGAACATATCTCTTTATTTTTTCACTTCGGTGTTGCCTGTCGTTGATAAGCTCATTCCTTTCTAGGTGTTCCACCACTCTTCTCCTGATAATCTTTTCCATGACTTTGCATACTATACATGTCAGTGACACTGGCCTGTAGTTAAGTGCTTCATGTCTGTCTCCTTTTTAAAGATTGCTGTCTTCCATACCTCAGATAATCTCCCTGTTTCGATAGATGTGTTGAATATTGTTGTTAGGGGTACACATAGCGCCTCTGCTCCCTCTCTCAGGACCCATGGAGAGATGTGATCCGGCCCCGTCGCCTTTGAGGTATCTAGCTCACTCAGCAGCCTCTTCACTTCTTCCTCGGTTGCATGTATTGTGTCCAACACTTGGTGGTGTACCCCACCTCTCTGTCTTTCTGGAGGCCCTTCTGTCTCCTCTGTGAACACTTCTTTGAATCTCCTGTTGAGTTCCTCACACACTTTGCGGTCATTACTTGTGATCTCTCCTCCTTCCTTCCTTAGCCTGATCACCTGGTCCTTGACTGTTGTTCTCCTCCTGATGTGGCTGTACAGCAGTTTCGGGTCAGATTTGGCTTTCCCTGTTATGTCATTCTCGTATTGTCGTTGGGCCTCCCTTCTTACCTGTGCCTATTCGTTTCTGGCTCTACGAATGCTCTCCTTATTTTACTGGTTCCTTTGCCTTCTATACCTCTTCCATTCTCTAGCACACTTGGTTTTGGCTTCCCTGCACCTTTGGGTGAACCACGGGCTCATCCTGGCTTTTTCATTATTCCTGTTACGCTTGGGTACAAACCTCTCCTCAGCTTCCTTGCATATTGTTGTCACATATTCCATCATTCTCTGTTCTACTGAACCCCGTTTAGGAAGTTCTTCATGCCCGCATAGTCCCCTTTCTTGTAGTTTGGCTTCATTCTTCTGGCCCTATCTGCCTCCCCCTCCACTTGTAACTCTACTGTGTAATCAAAGCTTAAAACCATATGATCACTGGCCCCGAGGGGTCTTTCATGTGTGATGTCCTCAATATCTGCACTACTCAAGGTGAATACTAGGTCCAGTCTCGCTGGTTCATCCTCTCCACTCTCCCTGGTAGTATCCCTTACGTGTTGGTACATGAAGTTTTCCAGTACCACCTCCATCATCTTGGCCCTCCATGTATCTTGGCCCCCATGTGGCTCCAAGTTCTCCCAGTCTATTTCCTTGTGGTTGAAGTCACCCATGATCAGTAGCTGAGCCTTTCTGGCCACTTCAGCCAGTGTGTCAACCATCGCTCTATTACTCTCATCATACTCTTGCCTTGGCCTCCTACTGTTCTGTGGTGGGTTATACATCACTACAATTTCCACCTTTGGACCTCCAGACTGTAGCATTCCTACTATGTATTCTCCTGCTTCTCCTCTCTCCAGCTCGTCAAAATCCCATTGGTTTTTGATCAGCAGTGCCACTCCACCCCCTCTGTTCCCTCTGTCTTTCCTCAGGATCTGGTATCCCATTGGAAAGATGGCATCTGTTATCATACCTGTGAGCTTGGTTTATGTGAGAGCTATTATGTCTGGTGATGCTTCTTTGACTCTTTCGTGCCACTCCTCCCACTTATTTGTTATTCAATCAGCATTGGTGTACTATACCTTCAGTTGCCTCTCTAACACTGTGTTTTGGGGGTCTGTGAGGGTGGGTGACCTGGCGGTGAACTGTGGGATTCTATAGTGGAGTGTTGGGTGGGGCTGTGAGTGTGGGTTGTAGTTTGTGTTGGGATAGTGTGCTTGGTTGTTGGGTGTTGGATATGGTTCTGTGTGTGCTTGCTCTTGCTGCTCTGCCCTGCTCTGGTTGTCCTCTGCTGAATCTGTCTCTCTTCCTAACTCATTCCGCCTTTGTGTCCTCTCCCTCAGTTGCTGTCGTTCTGTTTTTGTTCTGTCCCGGTCTAGGAACACCCTCTTGTATTCTTTCGTTTCCTTCAATCGTGGTTTCTCTTGGAGGATTCTGTCCCGCACTGTTTCTGTCCTGAGAATCAGCTTGAGCGGTCGAGTACCCCCCTATTCTCTGAAAATTTACAATCTCGGACATGTCTTCTTCACCTATTTCTTTGAGGATGTTCTCAATCTCCTTTCTTTCTGCCTGCCGTCTTTCAGTGAGTGTCCTTCCCTCGCTCTCCTGCAGCCCATGAATACACACTGCCTTTGCCCTCTCCTCTTCCCATTGCCTTTCCCTCTACAGATCAGGTTCTTGTCTGTACATAGCCATTTTCTCCCTTTTTTATCCTGTAGCTCTTGGTGGCATGATCGTGCCTCTCAATTTGCCCTATTTCCCTCTCCACCTGCTCCCAGCTGCTCACCCTCTTGGCCCTGTTTGGTAGGCAGATACGGCCGTAGCGTAAGTTATATCTCCTTCCTTCCCGATGGGCCCCCCCTGATGCTGTGTCTTTTCTGGTCAATACCCCTATAACCTGCTTCAGCCTGTTTACCTCATCTTCTAGGCCCCTTATCCTGGCTACTGCAGCTTCGGCTTGTAACTCCCAATTCTTCTTCTCCTCCTCCAACCTCTTTTCCATTTTTGCAGAAAGCTCTCCTAGTTTTCTCTCCCACTCTTGTTCCATCCTTTTGCACTGCTCTTCCATTAATGCTTCCTTACCAGAACCATTCTCCTCTGGTTACTGGGTCCAGCGAGTCCCTAACCTGTTCGCAGATAATGTGAAGTTAATGAATTAAATCAGATGAGGATCAGGCAGGATTACAAAGAGATCTGAACAGGCTGGACGGGTGGTCCAGCAACTGGCTCAACGAATTTAACCCCGCCAAATGCAAAGTCATGAAGATCGGGGAAGAGCAAAAACTGCAAACCTCACTCAAGAAGAAAGATCTTGGGGTGAGTATAATACCGAGCACTTCTCCGGAAGCACACATCAACCAGATAACTGCTGCAGCATATGGGCGCCTGGCAAACCTGAGAATAGAGTTCCGATACCTCAGTAAGGAATCCTTCAAGAGTTTGTACACTGTGTACATCAGGCCCATACTGGAGTATGGAGCACCAGTTTGGAACCCACACCTGGTCGAGCACGTCATGAAATAAGTGAAAGTGCAAAGGTTTGCAACAAGGCTAGTTCCAGAGCTAAGGGAAATGTTCTACGAAGAAAGGTTAAGGGAAATCGGCCTGGAGGACAGGAGGGTTAGTGTAGACATGATAACTACATACAAAATACTGCGTGGAATAAATAAGGTGGACATAGATAGGATGTTACAGAGATTGGACACAGAAACAAGGGGTCACAATTGGAAGTTAAAGACACAGATGAGTCAAAGAGATGTTAGGAAGTATTTCTTCAGACATAGAGTTGTCAGGAAGTGGTATAGTCTAGCAAGTGATGTAGTGGAGGCAGGAACCATACATAGCTTTAAGACGAGGTATGATAAACCTCATGGAGCAGGGAAAGAGAGGAGCTAGTAGCGATCAGTGATTAGGCGGGGCCAGGAGCTGAGTCTCGACCCCCAACAATCACAAACAGGTGAGTACAAATAGGTGAGTACACACACACACACATATATATATATATATATATATATAGTGTCAATTGTGGGACCCATTGCCTCGGAGAAGTGGATAAAAAGACTTCAAGGAAGAATATTTAGATTTCTTTCTGAAGCCATTTGAATATTCCACTTCCCCTACTACCCCATCTTTTTTTTTTTATATATATATATATATATATATATATATATATATATATATATATATATATATATATATATATATATATATATATATATATATATATATATATATATATATATATATATATAGTCGTGCCGATTAGGTAAAACTTGCGATTTTGGCTTAAATAGTAACGCTCTTCTTGCCATATAAGACAAGCGAAAATTTGTGTATGCAATAATTTTGCAAAATTATTCTGAACCTAACGAAAGAAATATATTTCATTGTGTTTGTTTATTACTAAATTATTGTAAACGTATCTAAAATATATTAAGTTGGGTTAGGCTAAAATAAATTGGGCTTGTTATAATAAGGTTAGGTAAGTTTTCAAAGTTTCTCTTGGTACAAAATTATAAATTTTTACGTTAACATAAATGAAAAATATATATCTTTAAACGTATAAGAGAAAATTTTAGAAAAGATTTAATTTTAAATGAGTTCTTGCTAATTGACCAGTTTTACCTAATCGGCACGACATATATATATATATATATATATATATATATATATATATATATATATATATATATATATATATATATATATATATATATATATATATATATATATATATGTCGTGCCGATTAGGTAAAACTGGTCAATTAGCAAGAACTCATTTAAAATTAAATCCTTTCTAAAAAAAAATCATACGTTTAAAGATATATTTTTTCATTTATGTTAATGTAAGAATTTATAATTTTGTACCAAGAGAAACTTTGAAAACCTACCTAACCTTATTACAACAAGCGCAATTTAATTTAGCCTAACCCAACTAAATATATTTTAGATACGTTAACATTAATTTAATAATAAACAAACTCATCGAAATATATTTTTTCGTTATGTTTAGAATGATTTTGGCGAAATTATTGCATACACAAATTTTCGCTTGTCTTATATGGCAAGGTGAGCGTTGCTATTTAAGCCAAAATCGCAAGTTTTACCTAATCGGCACGACATTAAAATATATATATATATATATATATATATATATATATATATATATATATATATATATATATATATATATATATATATATATATATATATATATATATATATATATATATATATATATATATATATTATATATGTGTGTGTGTACTCACCTATTTGTACTCACCTTCTGTTATTTTTCATATTGTTATACCACCAGTTTACTGTCTCACACACACATACACAAACATACACACAAACACACACACACACACACACACACACATACCTCAAAGGCGTTGGGTCCGGACAATATCTCCCCGTGGGTTCTTCGGGAAGGAGCTGAGGTACTGAGTGTGCCACTTAATATAATATTCAACACATCTCTTGAAACTGGGCAGCTACCTGAGGTATGGAAGAAGGCTAACGTAGTCCCCATCTTTAAAAAAGGAGACAGAAAAGAGGCACTAAACTATAGACCAGTGTCACTTACGTGTATAGTGTGCAAAGTCCTGGAGAAAATCATCAGGAAAAGAATGGTGGAGCACCTCGAGCTGAACAGGATAATAAACACCAGTCAGCACGGATTCCGGGAAGGCAAATCCTGTGTAACAAACCTCCTAGAGTTCTATGATAAAGTAACAGAGGTAAGGCAAGAGAGAGAAGGGTGGGTTGATTGCATTTTCCTGGACTGCAGGAAGGTCTTCGACACAGTTCCTCACATGAGATTAGTAAAGAAGTTGGAAGAACAAGCATGTATAACAGGAAGGGCACTGGAAGGGATCAGGGAATACCTCACAGGGAGGCAACAACGGGTCATGGTGCGTGATGAGGTATCACAGTGGGCGCCTGTGACGAGCGGTGTACCGCAGGGGTCAGTCCTAGGACCAGTGTTATTTTTGGTATATGTAAATGACATGACGGACGGGATAGACTCAGAAGTGTCTCTGTTCGCAGATGATGTGAAATTAATGAGGAGAATTACATCGGAAGAGGACCAAGCAGGACTTCAAACAGACCTGGACAAGCTTGACATCTGGTCTAGCAACTGGCTTCAATCGGACCAAATGCAAAGTCATGAAGATCGGAGAAGGGCAAAGAAGACCGCTGACAGAGTACAGGCTAGGCGGACAAAGGCTACAAACCTCGGCAAAGGAGAAAGACCTTGGGGTGAGTATAACGCCAAACACGTCTCCGGAGGCACACATCAACCAGATAACTGGGGCAGCATATGGGCGACTGGCAAACCTAAGATTAGCGTTCCGTTACCTTAACAAGGAATCGTTCAAGACACTGTACACCGTGTACGTCAGGCCCATACTAGAATATGCAGCACCAGTCTGGAACCCACACCTGGTCAAGCACGTAAAGAAACTAGAGAAAGTGCAAAGGTTTGCGACAAGGTTAGTTCCACAAATCAGGGGTTTGTCCTATGAAGAAAGGTTGAGGGAAATAGGACTAACAACACTGGAGGAAAGAAGGGTCAGAGGAGACATGATAACGACATACAAAATACTGCGGAGAATCGACAAGGTAGACAGTGACAGGATGTTCCAGAGAGGGAACACAGAAACAAGGGGACACAACAGGAAGCTGAAGACTCAGATGAGTCAAAGGGATGTTAGGAAGCATTTCTTCAGCCACAGAGTAGTCAGGAAGTGGAATAGTCTAGAGAAAGATATAGTGGAGGCAGGAACCATACATAGTTTTAAGACAAGGTATGATAAAGCTCATGGAGCAGGGAAAGCAGAGACCCAGTAGCGGACAGCGAAGAAGCGGGGCCAGGAGCTGAGTCTTGACCCCTGCAACCACAATTAGGTGAGTACAATTAGGTGAGTACACACACACACACACACACACATAAATATATATATATATATATATATATATATATATATGTGTGTGTGTGTGTGTATGTGTGTTTGTCTGTGTGTATGTTTGTGTGTGTGTGTGTGTGTGTGTGTGTGTGTGTGTGTGAGACAGTAAACTGGTGGTATAACAATATGAAAAATAACCGAAGTGAAAAAATAAAGAGATATGTTCTGATATATAACCTCTCATAGAACGCAGCTCACTGAGTGTGGGGATGTTGGCAAATTTAGTAAGGTCACTTGTAAAAAATCTAGTGAATGTCAGGTATATTTTAAAATCTTTGCAAATTATTTTCTTTATAAATGATTCTAATGTATGCAATCCAACTCAGGCATATATTTAATCCTTCCCTCTTATAACTAGTGTTTCATGCACACCCCTCATGAACATGCACACCCCTCATGCACATGCACACCCCTCATGCACATGCACACCCCTCATGCACATGCACACCCCTCATGCACATGCATACCCCTTCTATCTAGTCACAACCTATTCATGCATACATTTTCCCTTACCAAAACTTCTCTTTCCTTTTATTCCTCCCCCTGTGTCCATGTATACACAACCAGTCTCTACCTACATATGCATGCACCTCCCCCAGTCCATGTCTTCAACTATCCAGCCTCCGTCCCCCACAAGGAATCCTATCCTCATTCTTTATCTACCCCATTTCCTCAGCAGGAACAACAAACGAGGCACCTCCTAATGAGACAGCAAGGTGACGGGTCACTTCAATTATGTCCCACCCCTTACCTCCTGCCTAATGTGCCCTTCCTCTTCTTTATGATCCCTTTCTCTCCTCCCTGCTCCACTCATCACCCTCTACCTACTCTTAATTTTTCCCTTCTCATTATCTCTTTCTCTCTCTTCGTCCTTGTTAGACACATGATCGCCCAAATGTTTTCACTTCCCTTTGTCTCCCACATCTCCTTCCAGCCCTTGTCCTCACATCTTTTTCCCTTCTGCTCTTTTTTTCCTTTCACCTCACAGCCTCATCATCCACTTTCCCTATGCTCTGGAGCACTTCTTGGAGTTGATGCCAGTGACTTAATTCTCAAGAAGAAACTGGATGATTTGCATAGGATGGAGCTACGAATAGGCAGCCTAGACACCCACCATAAGTTTTCCGAAGATGTGCTCTCGTTTGGGAACCCTATACTAGATGAATACGACAATATTTTTCGGTGAATATTTACAAAACCTTCCAACCTAACCATAGAAGACTGAATACTATTGTATTCTGAGTCAAATATTTACCAGAGAGGAATCAAGCTACATTTCCAGACAGACAAGGAGGTATTGATGTCCGCGAGGCATCACAGCTTACACTCCCTGCTTTAATTGATTCATAAGTGTCATTTAGTTAACTTGCTGAAGCGATTCTTCCTGTACACGTAGGGACAATGTTGTGCTTTATGACTCAACATCAGTCATACTCAACGCCAGTGAATACAACACCAAAATGATGGACTTTTTGAATGACCAGTCTACATACGAACCCATCAGCACACAACAGTGGGATACATCAAAGATTTCCTATATAATGACTTATTATTACTATATAGAAATCCGCTTATGCTCTCAGAGCATTTCGGGCAAATTAGGTCAGTTTTGTCCCAGGATGCGACCCACACCAGTCGACTAACACCCAGCTAACTATTTTACTGATGGGGAACATAGACAACCGGTGTAAAGAAACACGCCCAATGTTTCTACCCTCGCTGGGAATCGAACCCAGACCCTAGCCGTGTGAAGCGAGAGCTTTAGCCACCAAGCCACTGGGCACCCTAATACCAGACCAATACTCAAATGCACTAGTGAAGAGAAGAAACTTCTGCATTTGATGCCTAGCAACCCTAAACCGGCACATGTGTGGCTTACCTCAGACCCATAATCATAATATTCCTCTCAGACCAGTCACATCAGGTATAGGCAGTGCATCACACAAACTGGCCGGAGTTCTTGCCAAACATCTTTCCTGTCTTCTGGGGACCATCAGCCCCGCTCATCTGAAGCATTTAGGCGACCTTCTCAACCGCATCAGAGGCCACAATAAAATGTCACATTAGTTGCACTTGTGTCATTTTACCTTAGTCTTTATAATAATAATACTATTTAAAATAATAAAACAAAGATGCAAATAAAACACATATAAGAAATATGTGTTTTATTTGCATATTACATGCATAATATATCAAAAAATTTAATAAATATACAGAAACTAACTTGTCTTCTGTAACGTTTTAGCGAGACATTTGGGCTTGGTGTGGTTGGTAGAGCATTTTCATATTAGGTGGAATATGGGACGGACATTCTCTCATTTCTTCCTCGACCGATTATAACCTTTTCCTCTTGTGAGTTTTTACGTTCGGGTGCACAGAAAATCCCAACTCACGCAGGTAAGATGTGGTCAATTGCATGAGAATTACCAGAGCTTTTTCCCAACTTAAGGATATTCATTCTTAATTTCTATCCAGAAATCGTTCAGAGGCACTTCCTTATGATTGATTTTAATCAGACTACCATCATTACGTATTTCAATTAATTGTTCTTCTGTGAGACTGAGCTTAGACGGGCTCGATACTGATGCAATAAATGTGTTTCTCAACCAGTCATAGTTACCCCTACATACGTTTGGTAAACAGTACTGATTTTTTTGTAAGTATTTCAAGATGCTAAAAAATCAATGGCATGATCTCTTCTTTGCTGCAACAACGGGTGGGAACTTATATCCATGCCGCCTTTCTTCACTTTGAGAGCCCAAATTCTTAATTTTTCTCTCAGAGCATTTATTTTGTCCTTGTTTAAGTGTTCAAGGATATCTTCTAAGTAGGATAATTTTGTAGACCAAATATCATCTGCAAGTAACACACAAAATTCTTCTTGTTGCTCAAAGTTAAAGAAAGTAACTCATCCTTGAGCTCATTCACTCGTGACAACACTTTGCCTCACGTCAGCCATCTTGTCTCCGTGTGCACAGGATTCACATGATTTGCCACAACTTCTTCACATAGTTTGCCAAACATTTGTGATTCAAGTGGCCAACTTTTTATGTAGTTCACCATTTTTACAATTTTGTCTAGTACAGCAAAAACTCTGCCGATTGTTCTTGCAACCAGCAATGTGTTGTTATGATCATTTGTTCTTCACAAATGATACAAATCGTTTAATTGAACGAAGCATTGATGAAGCAGCGTCTGTAAAAATTCCTACACAGTATTTTCAGAACAAACCAACAACTTCCAGTACTTACTTAATGTAGTGAATATATATATATATATATATATATATATATATATATATATATATATATATATATATATATATATATATATATTGGCTTGTTGTCGTTTCTTCAAGCTCTTTACAACAATAACAAAACTAGTTTGCTAGTTTAGCATTACTAATGTAGTGAATGAATGCTAATAGTTGAGTCTCCCTCCAATATCTGTAGACTCAACTACCTGGATTAAAATATTTAATTTTCTTTATGGTCATACACATGTATCCGTGTTTTAACTGTATTATCTGAGAGTGGAATCTTTTTAACTTCTTGTTATGCCTCACTGCCAGATATGGTTTATTATGGTACTGTATGCAGTCTCTGTATGAGGCTTCATATCTTGACTCACGAAATCGTAATGACACGATTGCAAACAAACCATACCACGGGTGGGGTTCGAACAGGCTGGTCTAGTGGCTAACGCGTCGGTCTGGAGTTTTGAGATTCTCTGATCGCGGGTTCTAACCCCACTCGTGGTATGTTTTTTTTTTCATATCTTTAGCTGGTAAGTAGCTGACCTCTTGAGCTTTATTAAAAACTTTGTTTTAGAAAATATCAGCTCTGTTGTCTTCTCTCATTTAAAAGTCTGTCAAAGTATGAGGGAGGATTGTTAGCAAGATAACCAGTGTTTCTTAGTGAAGTGACTCATCAATTCGTTGGCTTCTCTGGCTTCATTGTCTAGTTTATCACCACAAATAGCACATTCTGGCGTAGGATTAACTTCATCACCACACCAAGTAAATCCCAGATCGAAATAGTCTAAATATAGACGACTTCTCTTTCTTCTTATTATATCAGTTTCACCGGAAGTGGGAACTGCTCTTTCTTTTTCACTCATATTTCCACCTTTGTCTTCCTTTTCTCCCTCACAGCAATCATCTTCATTATTTATCTTATTGAGCATAAACTTGTCCATATTAAGTTAATGGGTAAGCAGTAAAATAACTCGTTACATCTCCCTGGGAAGTCAACACATCAATGTCGAAAATCAATCACATGTTGACCACACAAACTATAAATTTGTAAACTATGAAAATTATGATTGTAAACCAAACACAAACGGTGACTATTACGTAAATTTACTCTCCCATCATAATGCTTTTGACTTAGTATTAATCTTGTACTTACAATTGTGCTATCATTTTTGCCATTTAATGACAACTGTTCCCAAAAAAATAAAACAACGATTCTGTGGTAATTGTTTTGTTTTAATTAAGTTGATGAATCTAGGGCAAAATAACTAACAATTGTGGGGCACCGTTGTACACTATCATTGGCACACCAGGGTGCCGTAGCACCATGGTTGAAAAACACTGGTATAGTGCATCCTTCGTTTACTTTTTTCAGGTGTGTGAGCTTCCCAGTTGCGTGTGGTGCCTTGAAAATATTGCGGAATACCTGGGAGCCTAAGAGTAAATTACTGAGGCTACCGAAACAAGAAAATAATTGAGACTACCTGACCACGAAAAGCGATGGTAAATTTTGTAGCCGGGTTGACCAAGCGATTCCCCAAAAGCAGGAAGTCGTGTGTAAGGCTCCACATCATAAGCTTGGTATATGATCCTCACTCTGCCATGTTTGTATCAAGACTCATGGAGCGGGCCAGCTAGAAGCCTCCTCACCAAACAAAATAATCATCTTGCTTATATATTTAGCATATTATCTCCCTTCACTACGCATTTTTGGTGACTGTCTTATTAATAATTTTTTTATCATATTATAAATGGTATACAGTACATAATAGCTGATAAATAAAGATACTTCTGCGACAAGTATCGTTAATTTTTTTTTTTTTAATTTATAAAGTTGTTTGGTAAAGTATTAGTTTATTATTAAGTTTGAGGTTTATGAATTTGCAACTATTGACATTATTCAATTCACTTGAAGTGTTTTATTAATCATTTGTTCATTACATTAAACGATAATTCGTTACTATAATCAGGATCCTTCAAATGAATTTTTTGAAAAGCATTTTGTGTCATAAATAGTTATGAAAACTTACCTCATTATTATATTTTCACCATTTTACTAAATTTTGTCTACTTGACTATTAAGTGGATAAATATGTTAGCTCATTCTTGTTATAGTTTTATTACATAAATATATATTTCCCTACGTACAGTTTTATATTTGATCACAAATCTCACATTTGGTTTACATAAACATTATGTAATGCAAGCGTGCACTTAACCTAAAATATTTAATTACAAAGATTATTGAGCTAAGCATGTTTTAACCCTTAAACTGTCCAAACGTAGATCTACGTTTTTGTGGGCAGTGCTCTGACCTTGATTTTCTCCATAAGAAAGCATGTAAAAAAAAAAAGTAGATATACGTGTGCGTGCGTAGTACTCTGACCTTGATATTATCAATAAGAAAGTATGTAAAACAAACTAGATCTACGTTTGGAGTGCTACGCAAGCAAACATGGATCTATGTTTGGACAGTTTAAGACACTGGCTATCCATGTTCACCTAGCAGCAAGTAGGTACCTGGGTGTTAGTCGACTGATGTGGGTCGCATCCCGGGGACGTAACCTAAGTTGCTCGAAATGCTCTGCATAACCACGGGCTTTGTATATAGTATGTTAATGATGTCAGCTAGTAGATCGGTATTATTATTATTATTATTAATATTATTATTATTATTATTATTATTATTATTATTATTATTATTATTATTATTATTATTATTATTATTATTATTATTATTATTATTATTATTATTATTACTGTTATTATTATTGGCATCTAAAAATAGCGGTTCAACCGTAGTTAGGTTATAAACCCTCATCAGTTAATTACACTGCTGAAATTAGCGAAAATATCCATTGTGCTGAATAAGCTTTTTTTTGACGATGGTATAAATCTTGGTAACTCATAACGACAAATTGATTTGAGAAGACACGTGAGCAAACACTAGAACATAATTATTAGAAAAGGTTTCGGTCCCCCGGACCGAAACGTTTTCTAATAAAAATGTCCTAATGTTCGTTCTCGTGTCTTTATAAACATCTTTTGACGAT
This sequence comes from Cherax destructor, assembly GCA_009830355.1. Classification (NCBI taxonomy): domain Eukaryota; kingdom Metazoa; phylum Arthropoda; class Malacostraca; order Decapoda; family Parastacidae; genus Cherax; species Cherax destructor. The sequence goes on along the minus strand of WNWK01005301.1, from coordinate 79,263 downwards.
TTTTCACTCTTGTCAGAGCGAAATTCTATCTATATTAAATGATTGTTCTGCACCAATGTCCTTATACCATGCTGGTCAGGGAGTGCCTTGCTGCCATCCTTTGTTAACTTACACTACCAAACACATTACACTACCAACTACATTACACTACCAACCACACTACCAAACAGCTGATTAACACCCGATAAGCTATTTGCTGTTGGAAAAACTGAGGTATTAGCAGGAAGTTGATGGGTCCCTGTGTTTACGTCCCACATAAATTTACCAAAGTTTTTAAGCTGTAAGCCAAAGGCGCATCAAGCAGACTTCCGTATATGATGGAAAACTGTAACACTACACATGAAATTCGAAAAATGAGTAGTACAATATTTTGTTCTTCCATAAAGGAAACTAGATGTATTTTGGTATCTGGCGAACACACTAGGCATCACCTCATCCCACAAGCACAGCCCATCAGCCTCAATACACGCAAAAGAACTAGTACAGAACAGCAAAAATTTTAATACAGTTATATATCTAAATTTTTAAGTATCTAGGGTAAGATAGATCAGCATTTAACTCTTGATACATTTCCTGAGAATCATTTATTGCGTGGAAACCTACACATATATTTAAATTAGTAAATTCACTTTCACACAACGTTTAGTCTGTGCACAAAATCGAACAATTTAAAGTGCATTCTCTTATTAATTTAAAAAAATTGCACCTTCACTTGGTAAACGTAGAACGCACCACCATTTGAGACGATACTTAACTAATAAAGAATGAAGATGTTCAAAGCAGGTATATTTTAATTTGTTTTAAAGGAAGAAACATTTATTTAAATAACGACAAACTACCACGTACACATACAATAGCAATTTCAACCTTCTTTTAAATTGGATATTTCAATGATGAAAATATAAACCCGATCAGAACACGATTTCCCAAGTTATTGCATAGAAATTGCTTCTGGGAATGATGAATATTAAAATATTCTTGGCTTGAGGCCGTGTAGGTACACATTTTGTTGGACTCTGTACAATATCTGGAGATTGCCTTTTTTTTCTTGGCCAGCTTAAAGCTTTTAGTGATGATGTGTTTTCTTTAAGGGGACCTTGCCCATAATTTTAGGCTATATATATTTTGATATGCCAATATTATTAATCAAATTGCTTTTCGTGAAATAACTGTAGAATGTCTCTTTGGATCAGAAATACATCACAGAATTTGTTGGGCTTTCCTAAGTCTTATTTACATTTTGTTCCTTAATAAATCTTTGTGAATATGATAATGGTATTTAATACCGACAGGTTGATAAGTAAGGCACATGTAAAACAGTCAACTTTATTCCGAAACGTTGCTCGTAACCAGGGAGCTTCTACTGAGGAGGAAGCAAAAGTAGTAGAGATGTAAATACGATGTAATCAGTCTATCACCCTTGAAGGCGTAGTTTTGAGGTGGTCAGTCCCTCAGCCTGGAGTATAATTGGAGAGGGTTTCAGGGGGTCAACGCCCCCGCGGCTCGAACTGAGATCAGGCGTCGTGGTGGATCAGGGTCTGATCAACCAGGCTATTACTGCTGGCCGCACGCAAACTGACGTACGAACCACAGCCAGGCTGGTCAGGTACTGACCTTATGTGCCTGTCCAGTGCCTTCTTGGTAATCCCCCTTATGTATGCTGAGAGGCAGTTGAACAGTCTTGGGCCCCGGACACTTATTGTGTTGTCTCTCAGTGTACTCGTGGCGCCCCTGCTTTTCATTGGGGGAATGTTGCATCTCCTGTCGAGTCTCTTGCTTTCATAGGGCGTGATTTTCGTGTACAAGTTTGGTACTAATCCCTCTAGGATTTTCCAAGTGTATATTATCATGTATCTCTCTCGCTTGCGTTCCAGGGAATACAAATCAAGGGAGATGAGTATTAATCCATAGTCTGGAACGATGTGAGGATGAAGCAACAGTATGGAGCTTATGTCAAAGGTGAGGCGCAGATAACCTTGACAAGGGAAGAGACAGAGCCCATCTTTCTCACTTGTAATTAATGGTCAGGCAACAATGCTATCGAAGATGTTCTCGGTACTAAGATATCGTTGTGTTGCAGTGTATTACAAAGTGAATATGATAATGGTATACAAGTTAGAACCTTAACCTTGTAAAACCCTCTATAAAAAAATAAATAAGGAACGCCTCATCTAATTTGTTTCAAAATATTAGTGTTGATGTATTCCTTATAAGGAACCTAACTTAAATGTTTTTAATGTAAAAAAAAGTTTGGCTTTTAGTTTGTGCTTCGAAAATTTAAAATAATAAATTTTAAGAAATAAATTGTTGTCCATTTTATAACTAGGGAATGTTCCTTCCGGTAGGCGTCGAAGACATGGGCGTTGGTGGATCTTAAATTGCATTTTTTAAATGAATATTAACTTTGTGAATCCTAATTTGCCAGTTGTATAGTTTATCAAACTGGATCTCGTCAAAATAAAATGCAAATTTTTTTCTTAGAGGATTGTAGAGAATTTTATATTGAACATAACTTCAAAAAGAAAATTGAGAAATACTGAAAAACTTGCATTCTTGTCTTCCACTAAGTTCCTGTTCAAAGTTAATGTTAACATCAGAACACCTTTTCCGATCTGTTTTAAATTTTAAATCCTGGTCAAGTATTATCAAGTGTGGGATCGTGGAAGTGACAGTACCTGGTACCATCTGCTCAGTTTTATTCAGACGCGAAGTTGGTTTCAAAGCAATAGACTCTTTTGTCCGGTTTTAAAATTTTTACACTTGTGTTGTTAAATGAAGTATGTAGCTGCCAATTTTGCTTCTTTTGTTCTCGAAATGATAGATGTTTATTTAGCATTGTATAATTGAATTTGGCATCATGTAGAGGGGACCCTTGACGTTGGTAATGCTACCTGAATAAAATAATTGTGAACGGAATCAAAGTTACGTAATTATGTGCAGTGTCTGCAATGGATGAAACGTTTCATGTGTATTAGCTGTTTATCCGCAAATTTTCTTGAATTTTAAAATTATTGGAGAATGGAGTTTCTGAGTTTTATTCCTTTAATATTGACACGAGTTGCTGGAGGAATGCTTTTTCTTGATTATTGGTTGTGAAAATTTTAAACTCAAATTTTTTTTAATATAAATTGTTTCTGTGAAATGGCTGATTAGAAAAAAAAATCAGTATTTTAATTTATTGTATTAAATCAATATTAGGCACTTTTTTGCACGTATACCATAAGTGTGTACTTAAAACCATGAAATTTTTTTTGTATGTATTTTACATACTGGTCATATAGATCTTTCCTAAATAATTTCTTACTTTCACACTTGCTTAAAACTAAATTTGAGAATTGGAATGACTGTGACTTCGTCCCCTTTTTTTTTGTCTTTAGGGGTTGGGGGGGGGAGGGAAGAAATGATCAAAATTTAAATAATGTTTTTCATGCAAATTTTCTAAGATATATTCAATTACTTTCAACCCTTCGGGGCTGATAAATTGATAATGCAACTTCATAGCCACTTGAAGGATAAAGTTCTAATGAATTTTAAGGAACTAATGACTCTGCGAATGCCTCATCAGTTTAGCTTCAAAACTGGTTTTTCCTAGTGGAATGTATAAGTTGGTTTATATACGATTTGGGCTGTGAATATCTTAATTAGTCATTTATATTGAAACAAATTGGTAATTAGTGTCTATGTGATGACTTGCAAATGCCTCTAATTTTAAATAGAAATATTAAACTATATTATACACTTAGGCTTTGCTCTACAGTATATCAATTGTGTGCAATATAGTACTTAAGCCTAACGTTATGCAATATGCAGATACTGTTTTTGGATTGCCCTGCTACCAAATTACATCTTATTACCATTGCTATTTCCTTTTCTAACCCCTACTGCCACCACTGTACGTCTCTCTTTCTCTTCCCCTCAAAAGAATATAGGATAGGCTACCATCCAACTTTATACTGTCTGTCTGTCGATCTGTTCTTCTCTCTCTCTCTCTCTCTCTCTCTCTCTCTCTCTTCTCTCTCTCTCTCTCTCTCTCTCTCTCTCTCTCTCTCTCTCTCTCTCTCTCTCTCTCTCACACACAAAGAGGATTACTGGGTCTACCACAGTCATGTGTATATGAAAAAGAAGTTGCAGCTAATAATTTCTTACAAAACATGATTGGAGAAAAACACGCATACACACATACTCACACTCACAGTTGGAAGTTGAAGACTCAGATGAATCACAGGGATGTTAGGAAGTATTTCTTCAGTCATAGAGTGGTCAGAAAGTGGAATAGTTTGGGAAGCGATGTAGTGGAGGCAGGATCCATTCATAGCTTTAAGAAGAGGTATGATAAGGCTCATGGCGCAGGGAGAGTGACCCAGTAGAGGCCAGTGAAGAGGCGGGGCCAGGAGCTATGACTCGACCCCTGCAACCACAACTAGGTGAGTACATTCACACACACACACACACACACACACACTAGAACAAAATGGTAACTAACGTATAGTTTAGGGGGCCAGAGCCTACAAACCTCACTCATGTAAAAGGATCTTAGGGTGAGTATAACACCAGGCACATCTCCTGAGACGCACATCAACCAAATAACTGCTGCAGCATACGGGCGCCTAGCTAACCTAAGAACAGCATTCCGACATCTTAATAAGGAGTCATTCAGGACCCTGTACACTGTGTACGTTAGGCCCATATTGGAGTATGCAGCACCAGTTTGGAACCCTCACCTAGCCAATCATGTAAGGAAACTAGAGAAAGTGCAAAGGTTTGCAACAAGACTAGTCCCGGAGCTAAGGGGTATGTCCTACGAGGAGAGGTTACGAGAAATCGACCTGACGACACTGGAAGACAGGAGAGATAGAGGGGATATGATAACGACGTATAAAATACTGAGAGGAATCGACAAGGTGGACAGAGACAGAATGTTCCAGAGATGGGACACAGCAACAAGGGGACACAGTTGGAAGTTGAAGACTCAGATGAAACACAGGGATGTTAGGAAGTATTTCTTCAGTCACAGAGTTGTCAGGAAGTGGAATAGTCTGGGAAGTAATGTAGTGTAGGCAGGATTCATTCATAGCTTTAAGGAGAGGTATGATAAAGCTCATGGAGCGGGTAGAGTGACCGCGTAGCGGCCAGTGAAGAGGCGGGGCCAGGAGCTATGACTCGACCGCTGCAACCACATATAGATGAGTACACACACATAGCCGGGAGCTATGAATCGACCCCTGCAACCACAACTATGTGAGTACACACACACACACACACACACAGAGTTAAGTGCAAGTCAAGGATAGATGAGTTAGTGCATAATAAGAAATCCATAAAGTGACGGGAAAGAAAAGGATAAATAACCAGCAGTTATTCTTGGGATGTGTGAGGTTTTCTCGAGACAACTGTGTCATAATGAAGGCTTAGAGTGTCCAGATGGTCAGTAAAGTGCATATGTATATGGTTCACCTGGTCAGTAAAGTTCATATCTTAAAAGTGTAGTGCAAGATGACAGTGTATTACATAATAACAGTGTATTAGATAATAACAAGCAAGACCGAGTAAAGAGGGTAACGCGGTACGACATCAGAGTCGTAACCAGGACTCATGCTGCCAGACATCGCTGCCAGTCATCACAAGTGATAAGGTGTGACCCTAAGACAGAGTGTAAAGTGCAAATCTAATGCTGTTATTGAAGCAATGTAAATGGGATTAAAACAAATATAGAGAAGAAACAGAAGTGGAACCATGATGTCAGGAGTGCGCCACAACGTGTCTCAACGCTGCTGCCAGCCGCAAGTACTCACCTAAACGTGGATTTTGGGGTCGGTTGTAGGGTCTAAGTTCCGCCAACTGTAACGTGAAGGTGTCCTCTCTCATACTAAAAAATCCGAGACAAAGGAATTAATGTACAATTGCTATGGATCCCATCACACATTGGATTACTCCTTCATGATAAAGTTGATATGTTAGCAAAGAAGAGCACCCAGAAGGAGAATGTAGAATATAACTTTGGTATATCTGTGTCTAGCATTAGGAATAATATTAGGAGAGAAATAAATAATGAAAATGATTGCTATAGGAATGCAGTTAGAAGCCTGAGTAGATCTATAACCCACTATGATAACATGAACATAGATAAGTATGTTTATGGAGCAACTTGCAATGTGAACAGACTGACTGATGTTGTAGTGGCCAGGCTTAGGCTTGGCTACAAGTACTGACTGATGTTGTAGTGGCCAGGCTTAGGCTTGGCTACAAGTACTGACTGATGTTGTAGTGGCCAGGCTTAGGCTTGGCTACAAGTACTTCTGGCAGTTTGGGAGACACACAGATGATGATCAAACTAAATGCAAATTATGTGATCAGGCATATGGTCACTGTCTTGAACACTATGTGCTTAATTGTCCACTTATTGAGGAATATAGAGATAGACAGTATAATAACCTATGTGACATGTCAAGATATCTTATTGATGAAGGTAAGATACCAGTTATACTAAGCAAATTAACTAAACTTGCTTGTAACAGATAAGTGAAATGTAGATATAAATCCAAATGTACAATTGTTAACCCTTTTGGGGCCTAGTGCCTAGGTCTTTTGTGTATCCATATGCTCTTGCGCTACCGTCCACAGGATGGATATGGGGTGCACAATAAACTAGCCACTTCGGTGGCAAAATCTAATCTAAAAATCTAATCAGGAATAGGCTAATAACGAGCAGTAATTCGTACTTAACTCCAGAAGTCAGGGTGGGTAGTCAGGTGTGTCTATTAGACTAGTGCTCACTAGGAAGTACAATAAATAGAGAAGGTAACATTCTACTAGGAACCAGAGCTGTCTAGTAAATACAAGTTGGGACTGCAAAAAAAATTGAGTCTTTGGTGTAGAGTTTATCAGGCACAATAACAGTACAAACACACAAGGGCGTGTGAGCACACACGATTGAGTTGTGCGTACGCACACACACATGAACAGCCACCGGGCACCCGTGTAAACAGTGACCACACATACACACTAACCTCGTCCTTCCCTCTAACCCTCTCCCTCCCCCCATTCCCTATCTCTAGCTTTTCCCTCCTCCTGCCCTCTTTACTTTTCTCTCTCTCTCTCTCTCTCTCTCTCTCTCTCTCTCTCTCTCTCTCTCTCTCTCTCTCTCTCTCTCTCTCTCTCTCTCTCTCTCTCTCTCTCTCTCTCTCTCTCTCTCTCTGTCTCTCTCTCTCTCGCTCTCTCTCTCTCCCCCTGTCTCTATCTAGCTATCTACCTCTCTCTTCCTCTTCATCTTCCTTTTCCTCCTTCTCCTCCTCTCCCATCTTCCATCTCCCCTCTAGCCTTTCCCTCACTTTCTTTCCCCCTCTCCCTTCACCCTGTCCATCCCCCATCTATTTCCCCTCTGCCACTGTCTCCCCCCTCCCACCTCCATGCACACACATGCACACGTACACACACACACACACACGCACTCAAGCACACATACACAAATAAACACACACACATCGACCTGACGACACTGGAGGACAGGAGAGATAGGGAAGACATGATAACGACATATAAAATACTGAGAGGAATCGACAAGGTGGACAGAGACAGAATGTTCCAGAGATGGGACACAGCAACAAGGGAACACAGTTGGAAGTTGAAGACTCAGATGAATCACAGGGATGTTAGGAAGTATTTCTTCAGTCACAGAGTGGTCAGGAAGTGGAATAGTTTGGGAAGCGATGTAGTGGAGGTAGAATCCATTCATAGCTTTAAGAAGAGGTATGATAAAGCTCTTGGCGCAGGGAGAGTGACCCAGTAGTGGCCAGTGAAGAGGCGGGGCCAGGAGCTGTGAATCGACCCCTGTAACCACAACTAGGTGAGTACACACACACACACACACACACACTAACACTCTCTCCTTCACTCCCTTTTCATCTTTCTCCTCCTCCTCCCCCTCTTTCTCCTCCTCTTCTCCCTTGCTTATCCATCAATTCCTTTCGCTCTTTCTCCTTGTACCCCCTAATTTCTCTTCCCCTCTACCACTGTCCCCTTCACATTCTATATCCTTCTCCCCCCTCCCTACATCCCTTCCCCTTTCCCTCCCTACAACAAAGACCCACCTACACACACACACACACACACACACACACACACACACACACACACACACACACACACACACACTCTCTCTCCTGAAAATACATAAGCTCTTCTTTCTGTGGTAAAAAACAAAATGGGTTACCAATGAGCAGGGCAGAGAACCAGGGGTCTGGGAGGAAGAGTGGGGAAGGAAGCTAGAAGATCTTGACAAAAAAATGGAGGAGAGCTACAAGCCATAGCAGCAGAAGCTAAGATACAGTGCTTAGAAGAGGATCTAAAAAACCTGACCACATGGTATTGAGTTTCGAATACATAGTAGAGGTAACAATGGAGAGTGAAGCAGCACGAGAAGGACTGGAGGAGCCATACTTCCAAAAAGGCGACTACACAAGTATGAGACAATTCCTACATGAGGTGCAGTGGGCAAGGGAGGTAGAGGGAAAGAGAGTAAATGAAATAATGGAACATATGGTCACAAAGTGCATGGAGGCAGTAAAGAAGTTCATACCAAAGGGCAACAAAAATAACAGGAAGACCAGAGTGAATCTATGGTTTACCAAGAGGTGTGAAAAGACGAAAGCCAAGTGTTTAAGAGCATGGATAAAGTGTAGAAGGCAAAGAACCCAGGAAAACGGAGTTGAGTCGAAGAGCCAGAAAAGAATATGCATGGATAAGGAGAGAAAGCAAACGTCAGTACGAGAATGACATAACATTTAAAGCCAAATCTGACTCAAAATTGTTATACAGCCATATTAGGAGGAAAGCAACAGTCAAGGACCAGGTAATCAAGTTGAGGAAGGAAGGAGACCTCACAGTGAACGAGCAGGAAGTATGTAAAGAGATCAACTCAAGATTCAGGGAGGAATTCACGGTGGAAACTCAGAGGCTCCTAGAAAACAGAGGTGGCAGGGTGCACCCGCAAGTGATGGACCCACTTCATACAACCAAGGATGAGGTGAAGAAACTGCTATGGGTGGGCCAAGATAATATCTCCTTTAGGACCCAAGAGAGGGAGCAAATGCATTGTGTGTGTCTAAGGGCAATCTTCAATAATTCTAGAGAAACAGGGCAACTGCCTGAGGTGTGAAAGACAGAAACTCCCCATAGTTCCCTCCAAGTCTCTCGCTCCCCCAGCCCCAACGTTCTTCCCAGACCACAGTTTTAGAAAAGAAGTTGAAGGTTTGGTATACTAATGCGGATGGGATAACAAATAAATGTGAGGAAGAGAGCAACAGAGCAATGACATACACACTAGCCGAGGTGGCCATAAGAGCTCACATGGGTAGAGCAAAGTTGCTAATTATGGGTGATTTCAATCACAAGGAGATTGATTGGGAAAACCTGGAGCTACATGGGGGTCCCGAAACATGGAGAGCCAAGTTGATGGATGTGGTACTGGAAAACAACACGCATTAACATATTAGGGACACTACCAGAGAGATAGGTGAGATGAACCAGCAAGACTGCATCTCGTAGTTCGGACATCGAGGTCATTACATATGAAAGGCCCTTCGTGGGGCCTTGAATACATAGTAGATTTATAAGTAAAAAAGGGTAACAGGAGTAGGATGGGAGAAGCCAAACTACAAAAGGGGAGACTACACAGATATGAGCAACTTCCTGTAGGAGGTTCAGTGGGACAGAGAATTGGTAGGAAAATCAGTAAACGAAATGATGGAATACGTAACAACAAAATGCGAGGCAGAGGAGAGGTTTGTTCCCAAGGGCAACAGAAATAATGGGAAGACCAGAACGAGCCCTTGGTTTACCCAAAGGTGTAGGGAGGCAAAAATTAAGTGCGCCAGGGAATGGAAAAAGTACAGAAAACAAAGGACACAGGAAAATAAAGATATTAGTCGAAGAGCCAGAAACAAGTATACACAGATAAGGAGGGAGGCCCAGCTACAGTACGAATACGACATAGCATCGAAAGTCAAGTCTGACCCGAAGCAGTTGTATAGCCACATCAGAAGGAAGACAACAGTCAAGAACCAGGTAATCAGGCTGAGGAAGGAAGGTGGGGAGCTCACAAGAAACGACCAAGAAGTATGTGAGGAGCTCAACATGAGATTTAAGGAAGTATTTACAGTGGAGACAGAAAGAACTCCGGGAAGTCAGAACAGAAGGGTACACCAACAAGGGATATACCAATAAGTGCTGGATGAGATACAGACAACCGAGGAGGAGGTGAAGAAGCACCAGTTTGGAACCCACACCTGGTCAAGCACGTCAAGAAATTTGAGAAAGTGCAAAGGTTTGCAACAAGAGTAGTTCCGGAGCTAAGGGGAATGTCATACGAATATAAGAACATACGAATGGAGGAACACTGCAGAAGGCCTACTGGCCCATACAAGGCACGTCCTTATCAAAACCACCACTACCTAAGAATTTACTCCCGTACTCACGACACCAATCAAACCCAGCCCCTCCCACTCATATATTTGTCCAATCTCTTTTTAAAGCCACCCAAGGTCCTAGCGTCTATCACCCTACTCGGAAGATTGTTCCACGCATCTACAACTCTGTTCGAAAACCAGTACTTGCCTATGTCCTTTCTAAATCTAAATTTATCCAATTTAAATCCGTTATTTCTGGTTCTTACTTGGTTCGATATCCTTAGTATTTTATTAATATCTCCTTTGTTTATGCCCATCATCCACTTGTACACCTCGATGATATCTCCCCTCATTCTACGTCTCTCCTTCGAAGAAAGGTTATGGGAAATCGGTCTGACGACACTGGAGGACATGAAGATCAGGGTAGACATGACATGCAAAGTAGTACGAGGAATTGACAAGGTGGACAGAGACAGGATGTTCCTGAGATGGGACACAGAAACAAGGGGTCACAATTGGAAATTGAAGACTCAGATGAGTCAAAGGGATGTTAGGAAGTATTTCTTCAGCCACAGAGTTGTCAGGAAGTGGAACCATCTGGAGAATGATGCAGTGGATGTAGGATCTATACATAGCTTCAAGAAGAGGTATGATAAAGCTCATGGAGCAGGGAGAGAGTGGACCTAGTAGCGACCAGGGAAGAGACGGGGCCTGGAGCTATGAATCGACCCCAGCACCCACAATTAGGCGAGTACAATTAGCTGAATAGACACACATAAATTCACACAAACATATACATTTCAATAGAAATGGAAATTAAAAACGTGTCAGCAAATACTCACCTTACACTACTTCCAAATTATAAAAAGGTGTCCTAAGAATTTTATATAAAATTCACCTACTGTATTTATATATCAGTTAAAATGCTGAAAAAATTCTTCAACATTTGTGAAGTGCTTGTTTGATATTTGCTTCTAACATTGTTATATCAGCGGTGTAAAATACACAAATCATACTCACAGGAAAATTATCTACTTGTAAAGTTCCCATTTATATTTCTCTCCTGTATATAATATTCTTTGTAGACAGTGATTCTGGTTCTGGACTGAAGAAGGCGACTGTGAACAGTCACTGTTCACAGTCATCACTGTGAATCATGACTGCGGACGGTAAAGTGAACAGTAAATGTGGACGATAACTGAAGACAGTGAATGTTGATGGTGACTGAGGACAATGACAGTGATTGTAGATGGTGACTGGAGACGATAACTGTGAACATTATTTGTAACAAAAAATGGCACAATACCGTGACTGGAACAATACACAAATAACCCACACACAGGAGAGAGAAGCTTAAGCCGACGTTTCGGTCCGACTTGGACCATTTACAAAGTCACAGTGACTTTGTAAATGGTCCACGTCGGACCGAAACGTCGTGGTAAGCCCCCCTCTCCTATGTTCGGGTTATTTGCGTAACATTCTTTGTAGATGATGATTGTATTCTGGTTGGTGACTGTGTGAATGACTGTGGCCTTTGACTCTGGACAGTAGCAGTTGAAAGTAACTGTAGAATGCGACTAGAGATGGTGACTGTAGACAGTGACCGTTGATAGTTTGTGTACTGTGACTGTAAACGGTAAATGGAGATGAAAACTGTGGACAGAGTCCATTCATGGAAACTGTGGATAGTAACTGACAGTGACTATAGACAGTCACTGAGGATGATGACTGAAGAAGCTGGTTGTGGTCATTTGCTCTGGACGGTGACTGCTGTCACTGATTGTGCAAACCACTGTAGATGGTGACTGTTGACAGTGACTGTGAACAGTTAATGAGGTAGGCGACTACGGACAGAGACTGTGGACAGCATCTGTGGACGGTGGTTGTTCACGTACAATTTAATGACTATAAGCAGTGATTGTAAACAGTGACTGTTAGCAATGACTGGAGGCCTTTGCACAGTGACTATGGATGGTGACAATGAACAGTTGTCGTGTGTTTTGACTATGGACAGTGAATGTAGATGGTGACTGTGTTCAGGAAATATGTTCAGCTGCTGTAGGTGGTGACTGTGGACAGTGACCTTGGATGTTTGCTTACAGTGACTGATGACAGTGAAAATGATTGTGATGGTAGTGACTGTGGGAAGAGACTGTGAACTGTTGTTTGTAGAAGCTGAAGATTCTGGTTTGCTCATGACAGTTATGAGGTTCTAAGACAGTATCTCCAGCAGTGTGGTGGCATCACCTCACAGCGACTCATCACACACTTCCTTGCTGGGTGAGTCAGCGTCCAGACCTGAGTCAGCGTCCAGACGTGAGTCAGCGTCCAGACCTGAGTCAGCGTCCAGACGTGAGTCAGCGTCCAGACGTGAGTCAGCGTCCAGACGTGAGTCAGCGTTGATAACAGGGTTATGATACGCGTCCATCAAGAGGAGTACTAGTCCCGCTTTACAAGGTTCTGAATCTTTGACACATTGCTTCTGCACGTTTTCAAGTATTGGTTTACAAAACAAACATGACTGTGATCGTTTTTTTTTAGGTGTCGATTTCTTGGGTCCGAGATCTGATATTGGCTCTAGACCAATCATATCACAAACAAACAGAATGAAAAAAAACACAAAACCTCTGAATGCAGTAAATTTTCGGCTCATGTCCCTCTTACTATCCCCGACTCTCCCTTTTCTTCGCATAAATGCATGATACAGAAACGTGAAAAGTTATTCATCCAAATTACTGAGTTTGACACAACCGTATGTAACAGCGCGTCAGTGGTTGTCTCTTGTTCTACGATCCAATACATGACCAACTTTCAATATCAGGAGATGTTTTCCTGGCGAATAAAATAACAAATAAGCTATAATGGTCACACGAGATTAGTTCAGTGATGGGAGGGATTTGAGCTGTTTAAATTATCAAGATTGTGTCAATGTAAGATGAACGAATTACATCTGATTGTATGTGCGGGAAGAGTTGATGTTATTACAATACCTGAGACACTGCTTAATGTGAAGAGTCAAGACGTGATTGCTGAATGCCTCCTTGAAGGGTTTTATTTGTTCCTTGTAAATAGAAATAACGGGAGGGGTGATGGGGTAGAGCTATTTGCTCGAGAAAATATGAATTGGTTCGTAAAAACAGATATAATAATCGATGGATTACACACAGAATCTATTTGGTTGGAATTTATAGAAAGACGGAGAAAATTATTTTAGGTGTAATATATCGACCCCCAAACTAAGAAAGCGACAACAGACTTCTTTGAGTTGAAATTCTTAGGGCTTCTAGACACGATAACGTAGGAAAAGTAGAGGATTTTAACTTCACTCAAATTGATTGGACTTCTTTGATCTATAATATGAAGTCCAGTGACTTCCTGTGAGTATTAATGTTGGTAGAATAACCGACAATATGTTAGGTAAAAGGACACAAGTGCAACTAATGTGACATTTTATTATGGCAACGTTTCGCTCTCCAGGAGCTTTATCCAACCACATTAAAATGTCACATTAGTTGCACTTGTGTCCTTTTTCCTGTGAGTAGTTCAGGGCTGTGTTCTGACGCAGTTTATAACAGAACCTTCCACTGGTAACATTTTGCTCAACCTGGTTTTGCCAAATATGGGAAGGGCATTAATGTAAATTATGAACAACAATGGACCTATAATTGATTCTTGTAGAACGCCACTTGTGATTTGACCCCATTCAGAATTCACCCAATTTATACAGATTCTTAGTCCGCCATGCCTCGATTAATGACAGAACCTTTTCTTTTACAATATGGCCAGCCACTTTTCTTAAGTCTATTGTGAAGCACTCTACCGGAAGCTTTACTAAACTCCAAATAAACAATATGTTTTAGTTTGTCTACCTGTTTGAAAATCAGATCCCTTGGGATTGTAATATTACTTAATTTGTTTTCGTCAGAACCTGAATAATTATTAAATGCTGGTATATCATTTATGTAGACTTGTGTGATAACAACATAAATATTTAGAAGAAAGATAATACATCAGCTCATTTTCAATAAGCTGTCCAGACGTAGTTCTCAGTGGTTCTATTTTATTTCCTAGCTACTTAATTTCATAGTCGTGTTTAACCTTTCTAAATCCCCTTTCTATTTCTCTTTTATTGTGAACATATTGGTCAATTAGGTTAACCTCATCCCTTTCGATGCTCTAATAAATTCCCCTCTTCTCTCCTAAAAAATGCTTTTGTCTCTTATTCATCCATTTCGGTTATTTTTTAATTTATCTCTGGAAATTTATTTACTTTGGGCACATTGTACATTATTAAGAAAAAAATCATATCAGATCTTATCGTTATTGTAAGTATGATCTTCATCAAAAAAATCATTAACTAGATAACCCCAATCAAGATAAGATAAATATTCCCCAAGCCCACTAAAATTGGTTAGAACTGAGAATCTGGGACTTCTACTGTATTATCCTTGTTCCTGTACTCCCAGGTAATATCAAAGACTACAGTGATCAGTTATGCCATGCTCTTCAGTGATCTATGATTACTTGCGAGAGTTTCTTTATTTGGCAAAATCAGGCATTGCTTCAGGTAGGCTTCGTTATATATTGCTTCAAACAACAGTCCTGAACTACTTCCAGAAAGTCATTAGACTTCCAATTAATGGTCAGATAAATCTAGTTAATTTGACTAAAGTGAAATTCCCCTCTTGTCAGTAGTGTATATACACTCACGATGGTGTATCTTCCCACACAATTTTTTATGATTTTTTTTTTAATTTTTTCGAAATTTCGAGTTTTCCCGGGGAATTTGAGTCTTTCCTGTGCCCCCTAGAGCTCCATTTCCTCGGAACAACTTTTTACCTGATTTTTTTTGTGAAAGTTCATTTTTTTTATTATTTTTTTTTTAAATTTCGGGTCCTCCCTGAGAATTTGAGTGTTTCACGTGCCCCCATGAGCGTCATTTTTCTTGGATCAAATTTTCCCTTATTTTTGTGACATACATATTTTTTTTTTAAGTCGAGTAAATGAAGTGTGGAGTTTGATGACCTTAGAGTTTCAGACTCTAGTGAAGATATTTAGTCTTTAACTGCTATACACATAAGGGTGTATTACAGCTCTCGGCCTCCACAGGTGAATATGTAATCTCTTGGGGTGCCTGACAGCTCCTGGGTCTGGTATTTAGAGGTGTTTAAATTACCCAGGATAATTACTTGTTTTATTTAGCTGCTAAAAACTCATGTGTTATTTAACTAGCTCTTGGACTCCCACATTTTAGAAGTTTTAATTATATAAGATGCATAAAGCTAGAGGTGTGCATCACAAAACGTTTTTGTAAATTTTATTATACATCAACAATGATAAAACATTCAAGCAACACAATGTTATACAACATAATAAAACATTCAAGTAATACATTACGCAAAGCTTCATCAACATTACAATGCTTACATTTTTATGTACATGAACAACCTTCGTATGTACATGAACTCTCCTTCGTTTTGCGGAAGGAATGTCAGGGTGTCCATAACCCAAGGACAGAGTGGTATCAAACTTTGACCGACCTCCGTTTTAATCTTAACTGTGCACACTTCACCTTTCACATTACTGGTGGAATTAATTGGTGCCCTATACTCCAATACGGGCCTGACGTACACTGTGTACAGACTTTTGAACGATTCCTTACTGAAGAGTAGAAACGCTATTCTTAGGTTTGCTAGGCGCCCATTTGATGCAGAAGTTATTTGGTTGATGTGCGCCTCACGAGAGGTGTTCGGTATTATACTCACCTCAAGATCCTTTTCCTTCAGTGAGGTTTGCAGTCTTTGGCCCGCCTAGCCTGTACTCTGCGGTTTTCTTTGCCCTTCCCCAATCTTCATGACTTGTACTTGGTGGGGTTAAACTCCAATAACTAGTTTCTGGACCAGGCTTGCAGCCTGTCCAGATGACTTTGTAATCCAGCTTGATCCTCGTCAGATTGAATTCTCTTTAATTAGCATCACATAGTCTGCAAACAGGGACACCTCTGAATCTATCCCTTCTATCATGTCATTCACATATATTAGAAACAGCACTGGCCCTTGAAATGACCCCTATGACCCTTAACCTCTCCTCGTAGGACATGCCCCATAGCTCCAGGACTAGTCTTGTTGCAAACCATTGCACTTTCTCTAGTTTCCTTACGTGCTTGGCTAGGTGTGGGTTCCAAACTGGTGCTGCATACACCAATATGAGCCTAACGTACACGGTGTACAGGGTCCTGAATGATTCCTTATTTAGATGTCGGAATGCTGTTCTTAGGTTTGCTAGGCGCCCATATGTTGTAGCAGTTATTTGGTTGATGTGCGCCTCAGGAGATGTGCACGGTGTTATACTCACCCCAAGATCGTTTTCATTGAGTGAGGTTTGTAGTCTCCGCCCCCTAGACTGTACTCCGTCTGCGGTCTTCTTTGTCCTTCTCCAATCTTCATGACTTTGCACTTGGTGGGGTTCATCTCCAGGAGCCAGTTTCCGGATCAGGCCTGCAGCCTGTTCAGATCTCTTTGTAGTTCTGCCTGGTCTTTGTCCAATTGAATTCTTCTCATCAACTTTACATCATCTGCAAACAGGGACACCTCTGAATCAATTCCTTCCGTCACGTCATTCACAACTACCAGGAACAGCACCGGTCCTAGGACTGACCCTTGTGGAACCCCGCTCGTCACAGGCGCCCACTCTGACACCTCGCTAAGTTCTATGACTGGCTGCTGTCTTCCCTATAGGTATTCCCTGATCCATTGGAGTGCCTTCCCTGTTATCCCTGCCTAGTCCTCCAGCATTTGCACTGATCTCTTGTGAGGGACTGTGTCAAACGCCTTCTTACAGTCCAAGAAAATGCAATCTATCCACCTCTCTCTCTCTTGTCTTACTGCTGTCACCCTGTCGTAGAACTCCAGTAGGTTTGTGACACAGGATTTCCCGTCCCTGAAACCGGGTTGGCTCCACCACTCTTCTCCTGATAATCTTCTCCATGACCTTGCATACTATACATGTCAGTGACACTGGTCTGTAGTTTAATGCTTCGTGTCTGTCTCCTTTTTCAAAAACTGGGACTAAATGGGGAGTACATTTGCCGTCTTCCATACCTCAGGTAGTCGTCCTGTTTCGATAGATGTGATGAAGATTGTTGTTAGTGGTACACATAGCGCCTCTGCTCACTCTCTCAGGACCCATGGAGAGATGTTATCCGGCCCCATCCCCTTTGAGGTATCTAGTTCGCTTAGCAGCCAGCCTCTTCCTCTCTTCCTCGGTTGTATTTATTGTGTCAAACACTTGGTGATGTACCCCACCTCTCCCTCTTTCTGGAGTCCCTTCTGACTCCTCGGTGAACACTTCTTTGAATCTCATGTTGAGCTCACATACTTCTCGGTCGTTTCTTGTCATCTCCCCTCCTTCCTTCCTCAGCCTGAGTACCTGGTCCTTGATTGTTTTCGTCCTGATGTTGCTGTTCAACAGCTTCGGGTCAGATTTCACTTTCGCTGCTATGTCATTTTCTTATTGTCGTTGGGCCTCCCATCTTACCTATGTATATTCATTTCTGGCTCTGTGACTTCTCTCCTTATTATCCTAGGTCCTTTGCTTTGTATACTTCTTCCATTCTCTAGCACACTTGGTTTTGTCCTCTCTACACCTTTTGGTCAACCAAGGGCTCATCCTCGCCTTCTCGTTATTTCTGTTAACCTTGGGTACAAACCTCTCCTCAGCTTCCTTGTATATTGTTGTCACATATTCCATCATCTCATTTACTGACCTTCCTGCCAGTTCTGTAACACTGAACCTCGTGCAGGAAATTCTTCATGCCTGTGTAATCCCCATATCTTGTAGTTTGGCTTCATTCGTCCTGCTCTTCCTGCTTACCTGTCTACTTGTACCTTTACTATGTATTCCAAGCTCAGAATCACATGGTCATTGGTCCCGAGGGGCCTTTCAAATGTAATGACCTCAATGTCTGCACTACTCAAGGTGAATTCTAGATCCAGTCTTACTGGTTCGTCCTCGCCTCTTTCTCTGGTAGTGTCCCTTACGATTTTCATACATGAGGTTTTCCAAAACCACTTCCATCATCTGAGCCCTCAACGTTTTTGGGCACCCCATGTGGCTCCAGGTTCTCCCTGTCAATTTCCTTGTGATTGAGGTCACCCACAATCAGTAGCTGAGCCCTTCTGGCCACTTCAGCCAGTGTGTCAACCATCGCTCTGTTACTCTCATCATATTCTTGCCTTGGCGTCCTGCTGTTCTATGGTTGGTTATATATCACTGTAATTACCACCCTGGAACCTCTAGACTCTCCTCTGTCTCCTCTCTCCTGCTCCTCAAAATCCCATTGGTTTTTGATGACCAGAGCCCCTCCTCCACCCCCTCTGCTCCTTCTGTCTTTCCTCAGGATCTGATATCCCATTGGAAAGATGACACCTGTTATCATTCCTGTGAGTATGGTTTCTGTGGGAGCTATGATGTCCGGTGATGTCTCTTTGATTCTTTTGTGCCACTCCTCCCACTTATTCGTTATTCCATCAGTGTTGGTGTACCATAACTTCAGTTTTCTCTCCACCACTATGTTTTGGGGAGGGGTGGATGTGGGGGACCTGGCGGAGTGCTGTGGGATTCTATTGCATACTGTGGGGTGGGGGCTGTGAGTATGGATTGTGGTATGAGTTTGGATAACGTGCTTGGCTGTGGGGTTCTGTGTGTGTTTGCACTTGTTGCTTTGCCCGTCTCTGGGTGTTCTCTGCTGACTCTATCCTTGTCTCTCTTTTTTGCAACCTTTCGTTTCTGTGTCCTCTCCCTCAGCTACTGTCGTTCTGTTCTTGTTCAGTTGCGGTCTAGGAACACCCTCTTTTATTTTGATGTTTCCATAAGCCATGGTTTCTTTTGCAGGATCCTGTTCTCACTGTTTCTGACTTGAAAATCAATTTGACCGGCTGATATTTTCCCTTCGAGTATTCCCAAATTCTCAGTCATGTCCTCCTTGCCCATTTCTTTGATGGTGTTTTCAATGTCTTGTTTTTCTTTCTGCCATCTTTCATTATGTGTCCTCCCTTTGGTCTCCTGAAGCCTATGAATAAAAACTGACCTCTCCCTCCTCTCCCATTGCCTTTTCCTCTGTCTCTGGGTCACGTTTGTACATTGCCATTGTCTCCCTCATTTTTTCCTGTTACTCTTGGTGGCATGGTCGTGCCTCTGCATGGAACCTGTCCTCTTCTCTACCTCCACCTACTCACTTACTGCTATCACTGCTCCTAACAGCTCTCCCCCTTCATTCCTCGGCATTGCTTGGTGGACTGATAGGGCCTTAGAGTGTGTGTGTGTATGTTTGGGTTTGTGAGTATATGTGTACTCACCTAATTGTGGTTGCAGGGGTCGAGACTCAGCTCCTGGCACCGCCTCTTCGCTGTCTGCTACTGGGTCTCTGCTCTCCCTGCTCCATGAGCTTTATCATACCTTGTCTTAAAACTATGTATGGTTCCTGCCTCCACTATATCTTTCTCTAGACTATTCCACTTCCTGACTACTCTGTGGCTGAAGAAATGCTTCCTAACATCCCTTTGACTCATCTGAGTCATCAGCTTCCAATTGTGACCCCTCGTTTCTGTGTCCCATCTCTGGAATATCCTGTCTCTGTCCACCTTGTCAATGAAAAGCAGTATTTTGCATGTCGTTATCATGTCTTCCCTAACCCTCCAATGTCGTCAGGCCCATTTCCCTTAACCTTTCTTCGTAGAACATTCCCCTAAACTATGGAACTAGCCTTGTTGCAAACCTTTGCACTTTTTCTAATTTCCTGACGTGCTTGACCAGGTGTGGGTTCCAGACTGGGGCTGCATACTCCAGTATGGGCCTGACATACACAGTGTACAGAGTCTTGAACGATTCCTACCTGAGGTATCGGAATGCTATTCTCAGTTTTCCCAGGCGCCCATATGCTGCAGCAGTTATCTCGTTGATGTGCACCTCAGGAGATGTGGTCGATATTATACTCCTCCCAAGATCCTTTTCCTTGAGTGAGGTTTGAAGTCTTTGGCTACCTAGTCTATACTCTGTCTGCGGTCTTCTTTGCCCTTCCCCGATCTTTGTGACTTTGTATTTGGCGGGGTTAAATTCGAGGAGCCAGTTCCTGGACCAAGCTTCCAGCTTCTCCAGGTCTCTTTGTAGTCCTGCCTAATCCTCATCCGGTTTAATTTTGCTCATTAACTTCACATCATCTGCAAAAAGGGACACTTTTGAGTCTATCCCTTACGTCATGTCATTCACATATACCAAAAATAGCACTGGTCCTAGGACTGACCCCTGTGGAATCCCGCTCGTCACACGCGCCCACTCTGAATCCTCGTCACGTACCATGACTCGTTGTTGCCTCCCTGTTATTTATTCTCTGATCCATTGCAGTGCCCTTCCTGTTATGCATGCCTGATCCTCTAGCTTTTGCACTAATCTCTTGTGAGGAACCTTGTCAATGGTCCTCTTGCAGTCCAAGAAAATGCAATCAACTCACCCCTCTCTCGCATGTCTTACTTTCGATACCGTGTCATAAAACTACAGTAGGGTTGTGACACAGGATTTGCCTTCCTTGAATCCGTGCTGGTTGTCGTTCATGAGCTTGTTCCGTTCTAGGTGCTCCACCAATCTCCTCCTGATAATCTTCTCAATGACTGCATACTATATTCGTCAGTGACACTGGTCTATAGTTTAGTGCCTCGTGTCTGTCTTCTTTCCTAAAAATTGGGAGTTCATTTGCCGTCTTCCATACCTCAGGTATTTGTCCAGTTTCAATGGATGTGTTGAAAATTGTTGATAGTGGCACACACAGTGTCTCTGCTCCCTCTCTAAGGACCCACTGAGAGATGTTGTCCTGTCCCACCGCATTTGAGGTATGAAGGTCACTTAGCAGCTTCTTCACCTCCTACTTTGTTGTGTATATTTAATCCAACACTTGTTGGTATATCCCATGTTGGTGTACCCCTCTGTTCTGACTTCCTAGAGTCCTTTCTGTCTCCACTGTAAATACTTCTTTAAATCTCATGTTAAGCTCCTCACAAACTTCTTAGTCGTTTCCTGTAAGCTCCCCACCTTCTTTCCTCAGCCTGATTACCTGGTCTTTGACTGTTGTCTTCCTCTTGTTGTCTTGACTTTTGATGCTAGGCCGTTTTCCTACTGTCGCTGGGCCTCCCACTTTATTTGTGCATTCTCGTTTCTGGCTCTTTGACTTATCTTTTTATTTTCCCGGGTCTTTCGTCTTCTGTACATTTTGCATTCTCTAGTGCACTTAGTTTTTACCTCCCTACACCTTTAGGTAAACCAAGGGCTCGTTCTGGTTGTTATGTAGTCCATCATTTCGTTTACTGACTTTCCAACCAATTATCTTTCCCAATGAACCTCCAACAGGAATTTCCTCATAATTGTGAAGTCCTCCCTTTTATAGTTTGGCTTTTCCCATCCTACTCCTGTTACCCTCTCCACTTTAACTCTACTACATATTCAAATCTAAGAACCACGTGATCACTAGCTCCAAGGGCCTTTCATATGTGACGTCCTCAATGTCCAAGCTAATCAGGGTGAACATGAGATCCAGTCTTGCTGGTTCATCCTCCCCTCTCTCTCCGGTAGTGACCCTAACATGTTGATGCATGAGGGTTTCCAGTACCTCATCCATCATCTTGGCTCACCATGTTTCGGGAACCCCATGTGGCTCCAGGTTTTCCCAGTCAATCTCCTTGTGATTGAAATCTCCCATATCTAGTAACTTTGCTCTACCTGTGTGAGCTCTTTTTGCCACCTCAGCTAGTGTGTCCACTATTGCTCTGTTGCTCTCTTCATATTCTTCTCTTGGCCTCCCTCAGTTCTGTGGTGGGTTATACTTCACTGCAATGACTGCCTTATGTCCCCCAGACTGAATTGTACCTTCTATGAAATCCCTTTCGCCAATTTCGTCCATTCCTTCAATTTCTTCAAATCCCCATCAGTTTTTAAAGAACATTGCATCTTCTCCTTCCCCTCTGCTCCCTCTATCTTTCCTCAGGATCTGATATCAGAGTGGGAAGATTGCATTTGTTATCATCCCAGTGAGTTTCGTTTCTCTGACTGCTAATATGTCTGAGGATGTCTCTTTGATTCTTTCATGCCATTCCTCACATTTATTTGTTATTCCATCAGCAGTCGTGTTCCAAACCTTCAACGTTTTTCTAAAACTGTGGTCTGGGCAGAACGTTGGGGTTGGGGGAGCGGGAGACTTGGTGGGGAACTATGGGAGATTGCTGTGGGGGTGAGTTTGTGATGAGGGAGGTGGGACAGACGGTTCAGTGTGTGGGTTTAGGTTAAGATTGTTTGGTTGCATTGGGGTAGTCGTGATTGATGTCCTTCTGTGGGTGGTTCTGAGGGAGGTTGTATTTGCTCTTCCTCCCGAGTCTGGGTTCTTCTGCTCATCTGTCTTTGCCTCTTGTTCCTCCTTGTGTCTTTATACCCTCTCTTTCAGTTTTTGCCTTTCTTCTTGTGTTCTGTCACGGTTGAGGTACACACTCTAGTACTTCAGTATGTCCCTTAGACGTGCTTTCTCCTGCAGGATCTTGTTTCGAACTGATTCTACCTTGAAAATCACTTTGACTGGCCGTGTTTTTTTCCTTTTGCAAACCACCCAATTCTCAGATAATTTGTCAACTGGCTCATGTCGTCTTCACCTATTTCTTTCATGATATTTTCAATCGCTATTTTCTCCTCTTGTCTTCACGCTTCATAAGTATCCTCTTCAACTTCCTGAAGCCAGTAGACAAAAACTGACCTCTTCCTTTCGTCCTACCACTGCATTTTCCTTTGCATCCCCTGAGACAGTTTAGTTACCTCCACTGAAGAGTTCCTTCCTTCAGTCTCTTCTCTAGCTGATGTTCCTGTGTTCAGTGTGTGCGTGTACGTATGTGTGAATGGGGGAGGGGATGTATTTAAGAGAAAGGGATAGGGAGGGGAGAGAGTGGGAGGGTGTGTGGGGAGTGTGGTGGTCTGATCTCAGGGGGTGTCATGTGTCAAGAATCTTGTGTGTGAGAGGGGGAGAGAGGCGATGGTGGAGGGAGATATGGAGAGGGAGAGACAGTGGAGAGGGAAAAAGAGGGGGCAAGGGAGAGAGGGGAGGGGGAGATGGGGTGGGGTTTATGGTAGACTAGCCACGTTAGCGGTTCTGTGTGTGCATGCGTGTGTGCATGTGTGTACGTCTAATAATAATAATATAATATAATATCTTCATTAACTACAAGTACAGGTACATGGTATACAGCCCTAAGAGACATCAATGACATATTACTATACAGAAAGCCGCTTGTTATGCAGAGCATTTCGGGCAAGTTAGGTCCGTTTTGTCCCAGGATGCAACCCACACCAGTCGACTAACACCCAGGTACCCATTATTACTGATAGGTGAACATGGACAACCTGTGTAAACAAACACGCGCAATGTTTCCACCCTCGCTGGGAATCTAACCCGGACACTCGCCGTGTGAAGCGAGAGCTTTAGCCACCAGGCTAATAGTAGACATCTGTCTACTCGCCCTGACTTCTGTATTTAAGTACCACTAGCCTAATAGTAGTCTAATAGTATTTAAACACCACTTGTCTAATAGTTTAATAGTAGACACCTGTCTATTCGCCATGACTTCTAGTTAAGTACCACTAGTCTAATAGTAGACACTTGTCTACTTGCCTTGACGTCTGTATTTGTCTAATAGTCTAGTAGCAGACCCCTATCTACTCGCCCTGGCGTCTGTATTTAACTTCCTCTAGTCTAATAGTAGTCTGATAATAGACACCTGTTAACTCGCCCTATTCCTTGCTAGAGGCTCCATGTTACAGCTAGCGGACCCTGGACCCCACACCTGACCCTAACAACCACTCTTGGGTGAACACTTGCGGCTGGCAGCGATGGGTGGCACTCTTGACGTCCTGGTTCCACTTCTATTTCTTCTCTATATTTTATTCTTATTTACTGTGCTTCAATCACAGCACTGGATTAGCTCTTTACTATCTTCTTGGGGTCACAGCTTATCCCTCATGATGACTGGCAGCGATGTCTGGCCTCATGAGGCCTGGGTAACGACTTAATATCGTACCGCACTACCCTCTATACACAAGCTTGCTTGTTTTGATCTAATACACTATCATCTCGCATTACCAAGATATGAACTTTACTGACCAGTTGTACACTTTAATTCTTTATTATGGACACGCTTGTTTTAAGTAATACCAGAAATCCCGAGAATAACTGTTGGTTATTTTCCCTTTGATTTCTATTTTCAATATATATTTTTACCTTTTCTTTCCTCTCACTTTGTGGTTTGTTTTACTATTCACTAAGTCATCTGTCCTTGATTTGCACTTATCTATCTGGCCAAGTGCCGGGTGTAGGCGGTGTTGCTTGTGGCAACACCGTCTAAGCTTGCTGCCTCCCTCTACTGGCACTGATTTCACTCTCAAATTGGCTTATTTAAATTGTGGCCCCTCACCGCCCTTTTGTGTGTTTCTGTATGAGAGAAGGAGAGAGAGAGAGAGAGAGAGAGAGAGAGAGAGAGAGAGAGAGAGAGAGAGAGAGAGAGAGAGAGAGAGAGAGAGAGAGAGAGAGAGAGAGAGGGGAGAGAGAGAGAGAGAGAGTAGGAGAGAGCGGAGTAAGAAGTTTGAGTAGGGAGAGGTCGTCAGTTGTTACGGAGAGATACCTTGAGGCATCGCGAGTACCGGAAGAACAGGTCTCAGAGTACGGAGACGTTTCAGTAGACATAAGTTCCTGCAGAGACAAATGCCTCTGGAAGGTAATACACTTGATTTACCCTTCCACTGACGGAACCCCAGAAGGAATAGCATTCCAAGCAGTTCTTCTCAGAAACCGGTTTAATAAACCCTCAAGCTGTCTAGGGCCAAGAAGATATTTCCTATCATCCTGAGGAGTAAATTTAGTAGAGGAATCTTTCGTTGGAAATAAAATATGATAATAATATGTGGATGGAACGTTGGTGGAAAAACTGTTGTTGTTGCCATACTAATTAAACAATATAGTTAGAGTCCTTGTGAATAGTAAATAACATGGAGATGCAATGAAAATATACAACAAAATTGGTTTCTAACACAAAATGTCGTCTAAAAATATGAATTTGGAAGTCGAATCCTTGTCTAATGAACGTAGATTTACAATATGAAAATATATGACTTACAATAAAAACATAGCTGGTAAAAGCGCTAACCACAACTTTTCATTTTGTTATTAACCCATTTATGTTAATATTTCGAAGACGTGTGGCCTTTCGATGACATCCAAGAAATGAGAAAAGTGATAAGAAATTTTTCTTAAATAATTTTTTTTTTTATATAAACTGGGAAGATAGCCTAAGCATCACGGATCCTAACCTATGTCTAGAACAAATTAACTCTGTGGCACTTGAGGTTTGCTCAAAGCAAATTCCTTTAAAGAAAAGGAGATGTAAACTAGAAAGAGAAAGGCGCTCCTTATACAGGCGAAGGCAAAGAATAACAGAGCGGCTACAAAAGGCCAATACATCTGAAACACGTAGGGAGACACTGGTCAGAGAAATAGTAAACATCGAACTAAAACTAAGGGAATCTTACAGGAATCAAGAAACGCGGTAAGAATTAAAAGCCATAAATGAAATTGAATGAAACCCTAAGTAGTTCTTTTCTTATGCCAAATCAAAGTCGAAAACAACATCCAGTATTGGGCCCCTACTTAAACGGAATGGGCCCTACACAGAAGACAGCAAGGAAATGAGTGAGCTACTAAAGTCCCAGTATGACTCAGTTTTTAGCAAGCCGCTAACAAGACTGAAAGTCGAAGACCTAAATTAATTTTTTATGAGAGTGCCACAGAACTTGATAGACGCAAACCTATCTGACATTATTCTGACGCCAAATGACTTCGAAGAGGCGATAAATGACATGCCCATGCACTCCGCCCCAGGCCATGACTCATGGAACTCCGTGTTCATCAAGAACTGCAAGAAGCCCCTAACACGTGCTTTTAACATTCTATGTAGAGAGCGCAAGGACACTGGGGTCGTCCTGCAGTTACTAAAAACAACAGACATAGCCCCACTCCACAAAGGGGGCAGTAAAGCAATAGTGAAGAATTACAGACCAATAGCGCTAACTTCCCATAGCATAAAAAATCTTTGAAAGGGTTCTAAGAAGCAAGATCGTCACTTATCTAGATACCCATCAATTACACAACCCAGGGCAGCAGGGGGTTAGAGCAGGTCGCTCCTGTCTGTCCCAACTACTGGACCACTACGACAAGGTCCTGGATGCTCTAGAAGACAAACAAAATGCAAAAGCCTTTGAAAAGTGTGACCATGGTGTATTATTATTATTATTATAATCAAATAGAAGCGCCAAACCACAGGGGTTATACAGCGCTGCAGGTTATTGTAGGATGCAGGGAGAGTGAGTTGTAAGAGGGAGATGGACGATTAGTAGGGTATGGAGTGCTAGATGACGGTGGGTAGTGCAGGGGTGGAGGGTAGCAAGAGATCGAGGTAGAAGGGACTGAGGGAGGTGCTAGAGGTATAATCTTCAGAGTTTGTGTAGTAAGTCAGTTTCTGTCAAAAGTCAACAAGAGAGTCAGGATTAAAGGAGGTCCATCTGCAAGAAGGAAGGTAAAGAAAGGGCCGCAGAGCGAAGACGTCGTTGGAGGTAAATTCTGCGTGCTCGTTGATAGAGTGGGCAGTCCAACAGGATATGTCGAACAGACACTGGAACCTGACAATGCTCACAGAGAGGGGCAGGGAGCCTCTCCATGAGATACCCGTGAGTAAGACGAGTGTGGCCGATGCGAAGACGGAAGAGAGTAGTCTCTCAACCTCGACATTGGTGACAAGAAGAAGGCCAGAAACCTATAACCGGTTTAATAGAATGAAGTTTGTTATTCAGCAGGTCAGACCAGCGTTGTTGCCAACGGGTGCGAAGATGGGTAGCAATGACCGCAAAATAGTCCGTGAAAGGAACACCTCTATATGAAACTGGAAGGTCATGTACTGCTGACCGCGCAGCAGTGTCTGCCTGTTCATTGCCCTGTACGTCAACATGACCAGGGACCCAACAAAAACAATATCTTTATGCTTGCTAAAGATACGGCGTAACAAAGGTGGATACGAAGAACTAGGGGTGAGGTGTATCAATTTACGGATAGCCTGTAAAGCACTAAGGGAGTCTGAAACGACCACAAATGGTGACTCAGGCATAGATGCAATACGGATAAGTGCCACAAGAATGGCATACAATTCAGTCGTAAATATGCTAGCCGAGGGTAATAGATGCCCTCGTACAACGCTGTCCGGAAACACTGCTGCGAATCCGACGCCGTCAGATGACTTTGAACCATCGGTGTATACTGCGATGGCATGGGAATGAGAACGGAAGTGGTCTAGAAAGAAAGAGCGAGAAGCCGCCGTAGGTAGTTGGGCTTTCGCGCAAGGTAGAGGAATAGAACAGACACGGACAGCAGGAACTTCCCAAGGGGTAGGGGAAAGGGAGATGTCACATGAACATATAGAGGTGGGAGCTGAAGGGAAGACACGAGTGAATGTAGACGAAGAGAAAGGGACGAAGTAAGCAGGGGCGACGAACAAATAAAGAGCGCCTACAAACATCTGTAACAATCCTATACATGGAAGGATTGCGGAGGTCATGAGAGCGAACATAATAGCGAATGCAATGTGCATCTCGACGATCGGACAAGGATGGAATGTTCGCTTCTACATAGAGGCTCTCAACCGGGGAAGAACGAAAAGCACCAAGGCATAAGCGTAATCCCTGGTGATGGATGGGATTAAGGCTGGAAAGAGTGGCAGGAGAAGCTGCCGAATATATCTGGTCACCATAATCGAGTTTCGATAAAATTAGGGCCGAATGTAGGCGAAGGAGAGTTCTACGATCAGCCCCCCATGAAAGATGTGCGAGGGTTTTAAGGAGGTTCAGCCGGCTATGACAAGTCGCCTTCAGAGAGGTAATGTGAGGTTTCAGGACAATCTGCGGTCAAACAGGAGGCCGAGAAACCTGACTGTATCACGTTCTGGGATACGTGAGCCGTATAGGTACAATGGATGATCAGAGACCACTGAACGTCTAGTGAACGTAATTTGATGAGTTTTGCCACTAGAAAATTTAAACCCGTGAGTGGTGGCCCAATCAGAAACCTGGTTGATGGCATGCTGGAGGAAACTGCAATGAGGTGACAGTCAGCACCTGCACAAGCTATAGCAAAGTCATCCACATAGAGCGATGACCAAATATTGGATGGGAGAACAGATGCCAGATTATTTATAGCAAGCAGAAAGAGTGTTGTGCTCAGAACACATCCCTGGGGACACCTTCAGCTTGGACAAATTCCGGGAGAGTTCATTACTAACCCGGACCCGGAAATGTCTGTCAGTTAAGAAGGCCTTAAGAAAGAATGGTAGGTTGCCTCGGAGGCCTAAGGAGTGGGCCTGGGCCAAGATATTATATCTCCAAGTTGTGTCATAAGCCTTCTCAAGGTCGAAAAAGATAGCGATAACCGAATGGTTATTCGCAAAGGCATTACGAATATACGTATCCAAGCGCAGCAAGGGGTCAATAGCAGAACGACCCTTACGGAAGCCATATTGACTAGGGGAGAGACTATTGTGAGTCTCTAAATACCACATCAAACGTCTATTAACTAGACGTTCCATCACTGCAAATTGCACTGGTAAGAGCGATGGGACGGTAGTGAGAGGAATCACGTCCCGTAGTACCTGGTTTTCGAAAAGGGAGAACAATAGCAGACTTCCACAGCTGGGGAAGAACTCCTTGCGACCATATGAGATTAAAGAGTCGTAAGAGGACAGTAAGAGCAGACTGATGTAAATGCTGCAGCATACGAATATGTATGCCGTCTGGCCCAGCTGCCGATGATCGGCAAGCAGAGAGTGTTGCCTCCAGTTCTTGAAGGGTAAAAGGCACATTATAGGATTCTTCTCTAAGAGAAGAAAAATCTAAGGGCTTTAACTCGCTGGCAGACTTAGAAGAAAGGAACGAGGGGCATAGATGTAGACCCTGAGAAATGCGGACGAGATGATTACCAATTTCAGTGGCAACGGCAAGAGGGTGTGCTATATCGACACCAGCAACCTGAAGAACAGGAGCCGGGTCGGGGGAGAATTTACCACTCAATTTCCGCACTTTCTTCCAGACTGCACTCATCGAGGAAGCCGAAGTGACAGTAGAAACGTAATCTCGCCAGCAAGTGCGTTTAGCATCACGTATGACACGGCGAGCAATAGCTCTCTTCTGCTTGAAATCAAGGAGTCTCTCTGTGGTTCTGTTATACCGATACCTGCCCCATGCAGCGCGTTTCAAACGCACTGCCCGAGCACAAGTAGGAGCCCACCAAGGCACGCACTTCTGAGGATGCTTGCCCGAGGTTTGGGGAATAGAATGTGAAGCCGCTGTGAAGATGGAGGACGAAAAGAGATGTAAAACCTCATCAATGGAGGATGAGGTAGGAACCTCATGAAAGGCAGTAAGATGTGTGTAAAGGTCCCATTTCGCCCGGTCAAATTGCCAGCGTGGGCTATGAGGAGGTGGAGAAAACACAGGGGACTTTAGGATAATTGGGAAATGATCGCTGTCATGTAAGTCCGGGAGGACAAACCAGGTGAAGTCAAGGACAGTTGATGAAGAGCAGATGGAAAGATCGATGCAGGAGAAAGAATGAGTTCGGGGATCAAAATGGGTAGGAGTACCCGTATTTAAAACATGGAGGGGAAGAGAAGCAAGAAATGCCTCCAACTGAATGCCACGGGAGTCACAGTGCGACCCTCCCCAGAGAAAGTGGTGCGCGTTAAAATCGCCAAGTAATAGAAGGGGTGGCGGTAAGGAAGAAACCAGAAAATCAACATCTGGGATAGACAATGCCCGCGAAGGGGAGAGATATAAAGAACAGAGTGTATACCACTTATTCAAGTGGATACGGGCTGCTGTGTAATGTAAGGAAGAAGGGACATAGAGCTGATGGTATGGAACACCAGTGCGTATAAGGAGAGCACTTTCGTTAAAGGTTCCATCGGAAAAAGGATCCGATGAATATAACAAATTATAGCCTGAAAAGGGCCTGATAACAGTGGATTGTAATTTGGGTTCTTGCAAACAGACCCCAATAGGGAAAACTGGGAGAGCAACACCTGAAGCTCACCTGTTACCCCTGAGGCCTCGGATATTCCACTGCAAATAAGCCATGATTTATGGAGAAAAAGATAGAAGTGGTAGTGAGAGGAAGCTATGGACTAGGGTTATAAAAGTCCACGTGTGGAGGCAGTGGAAGACCTGTAATCAGAGAGGGAGGAGGACGTTGTGAAGGAAGAGGGGGTTGAGACGAAGAAGAGAGATTAGGAACCTCAGATGGAGTAGTGTCCATCATCGGCCCAGTCTCTGAAATATATTCTGCAATAGCTTCCAGTGTTTCGGAAGTCAAAGATGCAGAATGTGAGACTACATTAGAAATGGAAGAAACTATCAGGGAGTCTATAGACTGTACTAAAGTAGAGGACGAGGAGGTAGAAGAGGAACTGTCGTAGGGACTTGGGAGGGACAGGGGATGAAGGTAGTGTATGAGGAGGAGGATGAACCTCCACACACGTTACAGAACTAGTCGGAGGCGAAGAACCTGGCAATAGGGATTTTTTGCCGGGCTTATAAGAGGGGGGGCGCTGAGGTTTAGGTGTAGGACGAGGACGTGTAGACTCAGAACTGTGCGAGTGAATAGAGGAAGGAGTGTGGATAGTATGGGAAGCCGAGGTAGGGACCTCGGAGCCAAGAACATCAAAAGGATTCGAGACAGGGGTGACGGAGGATGAGGCGACCACAGAGGAAGCCGTGGAAGTTGGGACCCCAGAAGCGGGGCGACGTTTAGCAATGCGAGAATAAGAAATACGGGAAGTTTCCCTTGAAGGCGAAGATGAGAGACAGCCATAGCATAGGAGAAGCCTTCCGCCTCTTTGAGACAACGGATTTCCCGCTCATTCAGGTAAACCTGACAACGGCGAGAATATGAAGGATGTGCCTCATGACAGTTAAGGCAAGAGGGAGGTAGAGTACAAGAAGAACTGGCATGGTCGTCAGCACCACAGACTGGGCATTCAGCCATGGACCTGCAATATTTTGCTGGATGACCAAAACGCCAGCAGTTTCTACACTGCTGCGGTGTAGGGGTCACCTTTCGAACTTGTAAACGTTGACCTGCAATGTAGACCGAAGGTGGCAGTTCTCGGCAGTCAAACGTTAAACGAGCTATATTGCAAGGATAACGTCTTCGCTTATTGGCTGGGAGGACAAAAGTGTCAACTTTAAGGATAGGGAGTTCTTGGAGCTCAAGCTGCTCGAAAATGTCATCACCACATGTCTGGAAATTTCGTTGGACAATGGTGTGGGGCAAAATGACAGAACCACAACAAGAATTGAGGGAATGGTGCTTGTCAATAGTAACAGGTGTAGTGTCAATGGTCGTAAGAAGGGAAAGATCGCGAGCTTGGCCAGCATTCTGGACCGTGATAATGCGAGTGCCGCTCTTGAGAGCGTGAAATGAGATGTCTTTACCAACATGGCGTAGCAGAGCTTTACCAATACTATGGTCTGAAAGATAGGTATTAGGAGAAGTCGGTCGTAGAGTAAAAAACTTCGTCCATTGAGTAGTTTGAAACAGAGAGTTTAAGGGGAGTGTGTGACGAGCTGGTCGTTTCTGTGATGAACGAGAAGGGAGTGTCGAATCGTCATGTGTGGGTCTTGGTCGTTTTTGTGTGGGACCGGGGGTGGTCCGATGGGAGACGGGCGAGCGATTCGAAAATTGCCGCACCGTCGAGGGAGAAGCCGGAATCAAGGTCAGAGAAGAGCGAAGGTCAGACGTATCGAAAGGGCCAGTCGGGACCCTGGTACCTGAAGCAGGTGACGAACCAGCACCAGCAAGAGGTACAGGGGCATGAGAGGTGTCCAAAGAGTCATCCGGTAACGAGGCAGGGTCAGTACTGGGTGCGGTATCAGGAAGGGGCCCGGGGGTAGTGGGTTCATGGATTGGGTCAGCCATGGTTAGGTTACTTCTTTCTTTTTATTTTTAAGAAAAAAAAAGAAAGAAGAAAATAAAATAAAAATAAAAAAAAGAATAAAAAAAGGGGAACGTGGAGGAATAGCTCCTAGGAGGAATGAAAGTAAGCGTAAATCCCCCTCCGTGCCCAAGAGGACCTCAACACCGCAAGTGGTGCAGATGCAGCATGGAACCCATGCCATACCCTACCCTTCATGCCAGTAAACCAGCAATCCGGGATAGCAACCTCACATCCACCGAGCCATCTCGGCGGACAAAAGAGAGGGCGGCCGGATATCCACCACAAAGCATACCGCCTTCGGCCACCACCCCCGGAATCCGAAAGGTGGCCTCCAGAGATACACCCGTCGCCCGAAAGATACCCAAGGCCACCCCCCGGGTGACCGGAGAGGGATCGGGACATCCCCAGGCGATCCAGATTCCACGGCAAACTACACCACCGCCAAGGACCTCAACGGAATGGGATGGACCACGATACCCTTCCCCCTACCTAGGAACTAGAATGCCTGAGGAGAGAAGCTCCCAGGGTAAAACTGGGAAGGAAATAAGGGAGGGATGAGGAGGAGGAGGAGGAAAGGGAAAAGGGAGGATGGGGAAGATGGGAAAAGGGAGGGGGATTGGGGGGTCATTAGGTTCGGTCTGAGGAAGAAGACCAAAAGGTCCAATTCCTCAGACCGATAGCCTCTTTACCATGTCAAGGAGCCCCCCTTAAAGAGGGACCATGGTGTAATAGCGCACAAAATGCGTGATAAAGGAATAAAAGGAAAAGTTGGTAGATGGATCTATAATATCCTAACAAGTAGAACACAAAGAGTAGTAGTCAACAGAGTAAAGTCTGAGGCGGCTACGGTGAAAAGCTCTGTTCCACAAGGCACAGTACTTGCTCCCATCCTGTTCCTCATCCTCATATCGGACATAGACAGGGATATAAACCACAGTGCTGTGTCTTCCTTTGCAGATGACACCCGAATCTGCATGACAGTGTCCACCATTGAAGACACTGCAAGACTCCAAGCAGACATCAACCAAATATTTAAATGGGCTGCAGAAAGCAATATGAAGTTCAATTGATCAGACCCTGATCCACCATGAGGCCTGGTCACAGACCGGGCCGCGGGGGCGTTGACCCCCTAAACTCTCTCCAGTCAAACACTTTATCATTGTACAGACCGTCTTTAAAGCATTTGCTTTTATTTTCGAAATAAATAATTTACTTTCCCTTAAGTCATCTAGGAAATATTATAATCGTACACTATTAAACACAATGGTCTCAAACACATTAAGGTGAGATTTTCCACTACACCTAAATACCTTTTTCTTACAAACGTATAATACCATGACCAATCTCAAGAATCACCTAAAGATATCTTACCTTTCAGAGGAAGGTATCTTTACAAAACATATACTATAATAAAATTGCTTTTTGCACAACCACTCTCATGATCTGTATTGAAATATCTCACAACTGAAAAGTATCTTATCGTGAAACACTTATAGGTATTCAGTAATTCTGAAACGTTATATCTCAACACATTTTCTTCTGGAAGAAGCTTATGTATAGTAATGTTAACACATCTTCCATTATTAACTTAGGTAATACCTAAGACAGAATACATTTTCTTGGTATATATTATTTTTCCACGGAAACATATAATTTGCATGAAATAACCTTCTTGAGGGTACAGAATTTTGAGAAAAGTTTTCCTGAAACAAAATCTTGTAACATATCATAAAACTTAGCATTAATTAATTAAATATTGGTATTACAGTCTGTTAAATGTATCCTAAAATTGCCCAAAAAACAAACATAGATTTCCTTGGAATATTTTCTTGATATAAAAAAAAAAATGTAAGAGACAGAAGATGGAGATTGAAAGGTGTTGGGGTGGAAATCTTTGTTAGCGAAAGTTATGGGATGACCTTGAGAACACCTGCACCTGATGTAGGCGAGGAGAGAACCTAACTACCCAGGGATAAAAACTTTCATGTAAGTAGGTGGTGGCTGGTAATTGTGGTAGTGGTGGTGGTACTAGTGGTGATGTATGCATTAGTGGTGGTTGTGGTGGTAGTTGTAGTGGTGGTTGTGGTGGTAGTTGTAGTGGTGGTTGTGGTGGTAGTTGTAGTGGTGGTTGTGGTGGTAGTTGTAGTGGTGGTTGTGGTGGTAGTTGTAGTGGTGGTGGTGATGATGGTGGAAGTAATGTTCGTCCTGTCCGGCTGTGGTTATGGTGGAAATGTTGGTATCAGGTAGTGGGTTGGTGGTGGATAAGAGTGGTAGTGGTTGTGGTATTGATGGCAGTATTTATGATAGTGGAATTAGTGATGGTAGGGAGTCATGTAGGTAGCGTCTGCTGGTAGTGGTAGTGGTGATGGTGCTGAAGCTGGTAATGTGAAGGTGGTAGTTTATGATTGTTGAAGTGGTAGTTATGGGGTGGGGAAGGTGGTGGTAGAGGCTAGTAATACTAGTAGTGACTAGCACCGGTGGTGATGACTGGTAGTGATGTTATTGGTAGTTGGCAATGGGACGCTGTTGGTTGACGATGTGGAGGTTGTGGTTAGTGGCAGTGGTGATAGTAATAATAAGGTGGTGGAGTTTGTAGTGGTGACTGTAGTGGAGATACTTTTGGATCTGATGATGACGCCTTAAGGAAACACGCCCAATGCTTCCACACGTACCGGGGATCTAACCACAAACCTCAGTGTGTGAGCTGAGTGCGCTACCAACCGAGCTGTAAAGCACAGGATAATATTATATTTTGCGTGATGCTACATAGTTATATCAAGACAAGAATGATAAATAAGAGAATAAAAACTTTATGGTGGAAGTAATGAACAAAATAAATTAGTTTTCCTATCATCATTTAAATGATTTTTAAACAACATCAATAACTGAAGAAGAGATATTGTAAAAAATGAGTTTTTTTTTGATAATTTTTAACGATAAATTTCCATTTCAGATCAAAGCTGGAGATTTATGCTTATTAAAATGAATTTCATTTTAAAAGAAAAATATGTCATTGCCTTCAGAGACCCAGATAAAAAAAAAACAATATTTCAACATCAAAAGAACACTCGCTATTGTTTACTTGTCATGCCTATACGGCGGACGAGAGAAGGTAATTACCCTTCACAGGTAATTACCCTTCACACACCACCGCCCGTCACCAGGCAAACCAGTTTCACAGCACTCTGCGCTTTCATACACTTAAGAGGCACTTAAGATCCCCTCATCTTCTGATAACATGTTCATTTTTCCACTATAATCTATCTTGTCCATAATGACTATCGCATTTGCTTTGTCTGTTTCGTAAGATGAAGTCCAGGATCTTTCCTTAATTCATGGTATAACTTAACAAATCTTTGAGGACAATTGTGTTGTAGAGGTCTAAGCTCAACCAACCACATGTGCAGGAGAAACATAAATTTTATGAGAGCTCCATCATTCCCAAAAAAGGAACAAAGGAAATTATAAATGAGACAAAGAAGAGAGGAGAGGCTGGAAAGATAAATAGGTTGGTAGACAGCAAACACACAGAGAGGTACCACCGTCCTGCCAAATGAATGTGAAACGGAAACCTGTAATTGTTTTACACAATGGTAGGATAGCTGGTGTCTTTTCTTTCTGTCTCACAAACACTTAGGTCAAACTACATATAAATGTACACCTATACCTATTACACATCTATTTTTTTTATTTTCTTAATAGTTCTTATTTTTATCTATTTCCTATCATCCTTCCTCCGTAAGCCATACGTGTCGTGAGAGCCTACTAAAATGCCGGGAGAAATGGACTAGTAACTTGAAATAGTAGCTTGAATATGCTTGAATATAGTAGCTTGAATATGCTTGAATATAGTAGCTTGAATATGCTTGAATATAGTAGATTGAATATGCTTGAATATAGTAGCTTGAATATGCTTGAATATAGTAGCTTGAATATGCTTGAATATAGTAGCTTGAATATGCTTGAATATAGTAGCTTGAATATGCTTGAATATAGTAGCTTGAATATGCTTGAATATGCTTGAATATAGTAGCTTGGATATGCGTGGATGTAGTACAGATGATAAGAAAGAGATGATTGACAATGTTATTAATGAAAAGAGGTTGGATGTTCTGACTCTAAGAGAAACAAAGCTGAAGGGGGTAAGGGAGTTTCAGTGGGAAGAAATAAATGGGATTAAGTCAGAAGTATCTGAGACAGAGAGCGAAGGAAGGTGTAGCAATAATGTTGAAGGATCAGCTATGGCAGGAGAAGAGGGAATATAAATGTATAAATTCAAGAATTATGTGGATTACAATAAGGGTCGGATGCGAAAAGTGGGTTAGAATAAGTGTTTATGCACCTGGAGAAAAGAGGAATGTTGAGGAGAGAGTGAGAGTTTAGGAAATGTTAAAGGAGTGTTTAGAAGAACTGAAAGCAAAAGTAGATGAAATGGCTCTAGAGTTCGTGTTAGGTAAGTTTGGGTATCAGGAGTAAATGACCGGGGTGGGGAGGGAGTCTTTGACTGAATTTTGTACAGAAAGAGGTTTGGTAATGGGTAATATACATATTTTAAGGAATAAAAAATAAATAAGTATACGATATATGATATAGGGTGAAATGACAGTAGTTTGTTGGACTATGTATTGTTGGATAAAAGAGTGATGGGTAGACGCCTCTGGCAAGACAGTGATGGAGTGAGTGATGATGAAAGTGTTTCTTCTTTTTTGGGTCATTCTGCCTCGGTGGAAATGGCCGATGTGTTAATTAAAAAATACTAAACACAAATGATGTAGTTGAAGTTTTAGCAATAAAGATTGAGAACCAAAACCTAGTCATTGTGGTTGTATATAAGCCACCAGATGCAACTTCCCAACAGTTCAAGGAACAGTTATTGAAAACCGTTTACTATCAGGGAAATCTTCCAACCCTAACCCCCAAATGCCTTGCTGTTTGGTGATTTAAATTTAAGACATACAAAATGGAAGAATGCAACAAATAATGTTATAGCAAAGATAATCCCTGGAGGCAGCTTAGACGAGAAGTCAGACACACATGAGTTTCTGAATCTTTGCAATACATTCACCGTAAGCCAACAGACAGGGAAGCCAACAAGAATAAAAATACACACTTGACAATATTGAATAATGATAACTAGGTAAGAAACATAACAGTATCAAAAACAATTAATTCAGATCCTATCATAATCGAAGTGCAGACTTGTATGACAAGGGGTCCTGACCAGCAAATTGCATACAGTTACGAGGGCGCCCTCACAAAATTCATCTTTAGCAACAAGAATATCAACTGGGATCAAATAAATCAAATTCTAAATGAAACTTGCTGGGAATAAATAACGCGGATCTAAACCAGTGCATTGAAATGATCAACTCTTTGTAAATTGAAGTATGCTCAAGGCATATTTCCCTAAGAAAAACGAAGCAAAGAAGTAAACTAGAAAGAGAGAGATGCTGTCTCAACAAGCGAAGGCAAATAATCACTGAATTTCTCAAAGGGAATAGATTATCTGAAATACAGAAGGAAGCACTGACTAAGGAAGTAGAAAATATTGATCATAAGTTAAATGATTCATAGAGGATCCAGAAGAGATAGATGGAACTAAAAGTAATTCATGAAATTTAAAGAAATACAAAATATTTCTTTTCATATGTGTTTAGCGAGCCGTTAATCAGACTAAAGATCGCCAGTCAGAGTGAAATTTTCATGAATGAACCTCAAAATTCTGTCAGTGTACGCCAAATTTTTGACAACCGTAACTCCACTAGACTTTGAAAAAGGTAATGACAACATACCCATGCACTCTGTCCCAGGCCCAGACTCGTGGAACTCTGTTCACCAAGAACTACAGGAAACCCTTTTTACATGCTTTTTGTATGCTATGGAAAGGGAGCCTGGACACGGGTGTCATCCCCCAGTCACTAAAAACAATAGATATAGCCCTACTCCATAATTATGGCAGAAAACAAAAGCAAAGAAATATTGAGTGATAGCTCTAACGTCTCGCATCATAGAAAACTTTGTAAAAGTTCTAAGAAGCTAGATCGCCAACCACTTGAATTCCTAACAATTGTCCAATCCAGGGCAACATGGATTTAAAGCAGGTCGCTCCTGCCTCTCACAACTACTGAATCACAACAGAATGCAGGTGTAGTATACACAGACTTTGCAAAAGCCTTCGACAATTGGGATCATGGAGTAATGGCTCCCAAATGCGTGCTGAAGGAATAACAGGAAAATTTAGCAGATGAATCTTCAACTTTCTAACCAATACAACACAAAGAGTAATGGTAAGCATAGTTAAGTCAGAGGCTGCCACAGTGAAAAGCTCAGTTCCACAAGGTACAGTACTGGCCTCCATCCTGTTCCCCATCCCCATATCAGACATTGACACAGCACCGTGTCTTCTTTTGTAGTCATCAGTGACTCCGTCTACCACTGCTTATATATATATATATATATATATATATATATATATATATATATATATATATATATATATATATATATATATATATATATATATATATATATATATATGTCGTGCCGATTAGGTAAAACTGGTCAATTAGCAAGAACTCATCTAAAATTAAGTCCTTTCTAAAATTTTCTCTTATACGTTTAAAGATATATTTTTTTCATTTATGTTAATGTAATAATTTATAATTTTGTACCAAGAGAAACTTTGAAAACCTACCTAACCTTATTACAACAAGCGCAATTTAATTTAGCCTAACCCAACTAAATATATTTTAGATACGTTAACATTAATTTAATAATAAACAAACACAATGAAATATATTTTTTTCGTTATGTTCAAAATGATTTTTGGCGAAATTATTGCATACACAAATTTTCACTTGTCTTATATGGCAAGGTGAGCGTTGCTATTTAAGCCAAAATCGCAAGTTTTACCTAATCGGCACGACATATATATATATATATATAAACACTGATCTATATATATATATATATATATATATATATATATATATATTTTATATATATATTTAAGCCAAAATCGCAAGTTTTACCTAATCGGCACGACATATATATATATATATATGTCGTGCCGATTAGTAAAACTTCGATTTTAACTAAATAGCAACGCTCACCTTGCCATATAAGACAAGTGAAAATTTGTGTATGCAATAATTTCGCCAAAAATCATTCTGAACATAACGAAAAAATATATTTCATTGTGTTTGTTTATTATTAAATTAATGTTAACGTATCTAAAATATATTTAGTTGGGTTAGGCTAAATTAAATTGCGGTTGTTGTAATAAGGTTAGGTAGGTTTTCAAAGTTTCTCTTGGTACAAAATTATAAATTCTTTCATTAACATAAATGAAAAAATATATCTTTAAACGTATAAGAGAAAATTTTAGAAAGGACTTAATTTTAGATGAGTTCTTGCTAATTGACCAGTTTTACCTAATCGGCACGACATATATATATATATATTATATATATATATATATATATATATATATATATATATATATATATATATATATATATATATATATATATATTTTTAGTCGTGCCGATTAGGTAAAACTGGCAAATTAGCAAGAACTCATTTAAAATAAGTCCTTTCTAAAATTTTCTCTATACGTTTAAAGATATATTTTTTCATTTATGTTAATGTAAAATTATTAATTTTGTTCCAAAAAAATTTAGAAAACTTACCTAACCTTATTATAAGAATGCAATTTAATTTAGCCTAACCAACTAAATATATTTTAGATACGTTTACAGTAATTTAATAATAAACAAACACAATGAAATATATTTTTTCGTTAGATTCAGAATGATTTTTTGAAATTTATTTCATAACAAATTTTCGATTGTTTATATAGCAAGATAAGGCGTTCTATTTAACAAAATAAAGTTTTACCTAATGGGCAATACATATATATATATATATATATATATATATATATATATATATATATATATATATATATATAGGATGGGGTCCACCTCTGGTACAAATTGTGGGACCCATAGCCTCGGAGAAGTGGATAAAAAGGCTTCAAGGAAGAATATTTGGATTTCTTCCTGATGCCATTTGAATATTCCACTTCTCCTACCACCCCATCTTTTAATTTTTTTTTTACCAATAGGTATGTTTTATTACATAATATGGTACAAAAGATTTGAGAGATACATTGTTGATATAAAGATGGCATATACAGTACACGAGGTGAGAGATACATGTCTAGTACATATTGTTACATCTTTGTCACTGATTATAATGCGAAAATCTCATCCAGCTCTTCCGAGCTGGTGCGCGTGCCCAGAATACAGCATGCATTACCCCTCTGAACAGCAGCGCTGTGTCGCTGGAACAGAAAACTAGCTGCCCTGGGATCCCTAGTTACCCTGTTGAGTCTTTTGCCCAGCTCCTTGAGGAACTTAGATGCACTCTTTCCCCATGAGCCAAGGGTCTCTGAGCCTATGGGAACAAACATATAATGATGGGCAAGTTCTCCATATTTTCTCGACTTCTGGGACTCCCTGAAGGTGGCAGCAGCCCCTCCTTCCTCCCTGGTGTACTGGAGATAGGTATCAGCCAAGGTAGATGCACATTTGTATAACATTTGAAATAATTCGTAAAGTATATTTCATTATATACTAAAGTGACATTTTAAAATTATGTAATTACTAAATGGTGACCACTCATGTAGCATATTATTGTTCACGACCAGGTAAAGACAAGGTTAATCAAACACGGAATACATGATGGAACATTACAAAGGTAAGCAATACCCAAAATTATATTTTCTAAAAATGTGAAAATGTGATACTTTCTACCTACCCCATTTACACTTAACTCCCTCCTCATTACTCGCCGTAAGATCTTAGCTCCAATTCCTCGAATTAAGATCCCTACATGCCTCCCTCCCCCTACCATCTAAGACCACCATTACCAGACCACCCTTGCTCCTATCCCTCGAAACAAGAACACCCACTATTCCACCCTTCTAACCCAAGACCAGTCATCCCTCACCCAGCCTCACCCTCCATCTCTGCTCCAGCTCCATGAATCAAGATGCTCCACCTCCCGACCCCAACCAACACCCCTCCCTATCCCCAAACACCACTCCTTCATCTGTCCTCCCACACGTACTAGCTTCTCAACATGCTGCTTTTCCTTGACACATATGCAGAGTAATTGTTAAGGTTTATTTGGAACACACAAAGTAATTTGTACATACCCCTTCACCTTCCCATCAATCACTGTCTCGTAAATAAATTCTCCCCGCGCCACCTTACACTTATCAACAACAAAAAATCACTTTTAATACCTGGCTGGTCTCTGTTAGTTTACATACACGCACAGCCACAAATTTCAGTTGTAATGTGTGTACTCACCTAATTGTGGTTGCAGAGGTCGATTCACAGCTCTTGGCCCCAATCTCTTCTTAATGCTATGTATGAATCCTGCCTCCACTATATCAGTCTCCAGATTGTTACACATCTTGCCAACTCTATGACTAACGAAATTCTTCCTAACATAGCTGTGACACATACTGTCCCTGTATTCACTGTCAGTTCCTCTCAGTATTTTATTTCTCGTTATCCTCTCCTCTACTGTAGTCAGGTCGATTTTCCTTAACCTCTCCTGGTAGGACATACCCCTTAGCTCCGGGACTGGTCTTGTTGCAAACCTTTGCACTTTCTCTAATTTCTTGACGAGCTTGACCAGGTGTGGGTTCCATACTGGTGCTGCATCCTCCAATATGGGTCTGACGTACACCGTGTACAGAGTCTTCAACGATTCCTTACTTAGGTGAGGAAACGCTATCCTTAGGTTTGCCAGGCACCCATATGCTGCAGCAGTTATTTGGTTGATGTGCGCCTCAGGAGATACGCTCGGTATTATATTCACCCTAAGACGCTTTTCCTAGTGATGTTTGCAGTCTTTGCCCCCCTAGCTTGTACTCTATCTGCGGTCTTCCTTGACCTTCCCTAATCTTCATGACTTTGCACTTGGTGGGGTTAAGGAGTCGAGGCACTGATATGAGGGGTAAAAAAAAATTTACCTGAAAAATTATGGAATATAATATTTTCTTACCAAAAAATAGTGCATAATTCTGCCTACATGTTGATGTAATCAGCTTCTCTGTATCTTATTTCTAAGTATGTTTTTCCACTGATGTAATTTTCTTTTGTTTTTCCTGTAATCAAGGCCTGTTGATAATTAGTGATTTTTTTTGTGTTTGTTTTTACTCTAAAAATAACGATTTTGATGATTGTTTCATTCAAAATAGTCAACATGGTAACTCCTGTGAGAACTAGAGTGAGCAGAGTGAGAGATGGTGCCTCAGTAGGCAGAGAGCTATCAACAAATGTTGAGTGTGCAACACGGTCAAATTTGGTGCGCCATTTCCATAGAGTTTTACATATAACAAAATTGTGAATAAAACAGAAATAAGTTATTGACATTATTTACACTTATTTGAGAAGAGTATTTATAGGAGTGTCATGATTTTTTCGGATGTTATTGAGGAATGATGGTTCTATTACAACTCCAATATTGAGTTTAGATAAGTCCTACTGTTTTGTTTTTATTGATTTTTTTCCTCCAAAAAATTCCTTAAAAAATAAACACAAATTTCAAGAATTTTTTTTAATACAATCTATTGAAATTTCTATCAAAAGCCTCTGGAGTAAATATTATCTAACTCTTTATCTTTCATCTGATGTCGACTAGAACATTGTATGTCTTACCTGAAGGGAGGGTTTTATACCCAACAACCTCTTTATAAAATTTTGCAATATCTTGCAAGTTTGCAACATAAAGTCAATTCACAAAAATTGGTGAAGATTTAAAATGCTGGTTAAATCACAATATCAATGTTCATTGAAATTGAACCAAAAACAAAAAAACATGATTAAATCCTTCCACCCACCCCACCACCCCACCCACTCCACGAGTCAGTTGCTAGACCAGGCTTGCAATCTGTCCAGATCCCTTTGTAGCCCCACCTGATCCTCATCCGTTTTAATTCTTTGCGTTAGCTTCACATCGTCTGCAAACAGGGACACCTCTGAACCTATCCCTTGCGTCATGTCATTCAAATATACAAGAAATAGCACCGGCCCTAGGACTGACCTCTCTGGAACCCCACTCGTTACAGGTGCTCATTCTGTCACCTGGTCACGTACAATGGTTCGTTGTTTCCTTCCTGACAGGAATTCTCTGATCCATTGCAGTGCCTCTTCTGTTATTCCTGCCTGGTCCTCTAGTTTTTGCACTAATCTCTTGTGTGGAACTGTGTCGAAAGCTTTCTTACACTCCAAGAAAATGCAGTCTACCTACTCCTCTCTCTCTCTCTCTTTTCTTATTTCTGTCACCTTGCCGAAAAACTCCAGTAGGTTTGTGACACAGGATTTCCCTTCCCTGAAACCGTACTGGTTTTCGTTTATAAGCTCATTCATTTCTAGGTGCTCCACCACTCTTCTGATAATTTTCTTAAAAATTGGGATTACGTTTGCTGTCTT
Organism: Cherax destructor; assembly: GCA_009830355.1. Taxonomy (NCBI): domain Eukaryota; kingdom Metazoa; phylum Arthropoda; class Malacostraca; order Decapoda; family Parastacidae; genus Cherax; species Cherax destructor. Next base: position 35,238 of record WNWK01005301.1, on the reverse strand, counting down.
CCACACCTCAGGCATTTGCCCTGTTTCGATACTTTTGAAAATTGTTGTTAGTAGCACACACAACGCCTCCGCTACCTCTCTCAGGACCCACCACCCTTGAGGAATCTAGTTCCCTTAACAGCCTCTTCACTTCCTCTTCTCTTGTGGGTATTGTGTCCAGCACTTGATGGTGTACCCCACCATTCCGGTTTTCTGGAGTCCTTTCTGCTTCCACAGAAAATATTTCCTTAAATCTTGTGTTGTTCTCTTCACATACTTCTCGGTCGTTTCTTGTCATTTTCTCTGGTTCTGTCCTCAACCTGATTACCTGATCCTTGACTGTAATTTTCCTCCTGATGTGGCTGTACAACAACTTCGGGTCAGATTTGGTTTTTGATGCTACGTCATTTTCATATTGCCGCTGGGCTTCCCTCCTTATCTGCGCACTCTCCTTGCTGTCTCTTCAAATAATCTCCCTATTTTCCTGGGTCTTTTGTCTTCTATACTTTTTTCATTCTCTAGCGCACTTAGTTTTGACCTCTGTACACCTCTGGGTGAAACAAGGGCTCGTTTTGATCTTCCCATTGTTTATGTTGTCCTCTCCTCCAGCTCTTTGCATTTTGTTGTCATGTGTTCCATCATTTCATTTACTGATTTCCCCGCCCGTTCTCTTTCCCATTGAACCTCTTGCTTCCCTCTGCACTTATATCTCTATGAATTCGAAACTCAGGACCACATCATCACTTCTCCGAGGGGCCTTTCATATGTGATATCCTCAATATCTGAACTACTCAAGATGAATATGAAGTCCAGCTTTGCTGGTTTTCACTTCTCCTTTCTCTCTGGTAGTGTCCCTAAAATGTTGGTGCATGAGGTTTTCCATTACCACCTTCATCATCTTCGCCCACCACGTTTCTGGTCCCCCACGTGGCTCCAGATTTCCCCACTCCATCTCCTTATGATTTAATTAAATCACCCACAACTAGTAAGTTTGCACTGCCCATGTGAGCCCTTTTGGCCAACTCAGTTAGAGTATCAATCATTTCGTTGTTGCTCTCGTCATATTCTTGCCTTGCCCTCCTGCTATTCTGGGGTGGGTTGTACTTACTAACCATACAAGACATCCATGCTTTTTACTGTGCTTATTACGTACATAGAACACTAAACTCAAATATTAACCCACCACTCAAACTTCTCCTTACCAACCTTAACAGGACACATGACCATTCCACAAGGCACAGATCACTCTTCGATGTTCCCCCGTGCCCATCTAACACTGTAAAAACTCATTGCACATTAAAGGCCCAAAAATGTGGAATTCATTACCTGTGATTGCCAAAGAAACCCTGCCTGTACCTCAATTCAAGACTCTGCTGAAAAACCACCTACTCACCCAAAACTAAATACACAATATTTAACATTACCTACAAAGTTAATTAATCAATTATATGTATAAACCTGTTATAAATAATGCATATTTAGCAAACTTTGTTTTTATAGCATTAACAAATAAAATAATCCATTCTTTTGTACTCTTGTACAATTCGTAACTCATCTAATGCCCATATAAACTGTTATTGCAATACAATTATTTGTTTTAATTTGCTTGATCTCATTTAATAAATTGCATTACTTTCAACTTATGTTCAAAATAAATTGTCTACTATAACTTTTGGCGTGTACACCCCATTTATATCCATACCTATGTACATCTTTGTATCATGTCACAATAAAAATTATTATTATTATTATTATTATTATTATTATTATTATTATTATTATTATTATTATTATTATTATTATTATTATATCACTGCAATCACTACCTTTGGACGCCCTGTCAGAATTGTTCCTGCTATGTAGTCTCTTGCTTTCTCTCTGTCCCCTCCTTCCAACTCTTTAAATCCCCACTTGTTTTTGATGAGCTCCTCCACCACCTTTCTTTCCTCAGGATCTGATATCCAGTTGGAAAGATTTCATCAGTTATCATTCCCATGAGCATGGTTTCTGTGTGTGCTATGATGTCAGGGGATGCCTCAATGATTCTTCGTGAAACTCCTCACACTTACTCATTATTGCATTTGTGTACAATACCTTCAGCTTCTTTGCCAAAACTATATTCTGGGAGTTGGGTAGGGTGTTGTACGGGCTGCGGGAGTGTGAAACCTAGGAGGGTACTATGGGAGGCTTCTGTTTAGGTGGAGTTTGTTTTGGGAGGGGGGAGGGGCTGTGAGTGTCGAATGTGGTTTGTTTTAGGTTAAGTCTGTTTGATTGTAGGGGTTCTGTGTGTGATTCTGGCGGTGGTTGTGCTTGCTGCTCCTCCCGACTCTGGGTGTCCCCGTGTGGGTCTCTTTCTTGCCCCTTTCATCATTGTATCCTCTCCCTCAGTTTCTGTCGTTCTGTTCTCATTCTGTCGCGGTCTAGATACACCTACTGTTATTTTATTGTTTCCTTTAGCCGTGGTTTCTGTTGCAAGATCCTGTGTTGTGTTTGTGTGTGTGTGTGTGAGTGTTTTTGTGTGTGTCAGCAGTTCTACATGCTGTATATACTTCTGTCAGAGGCACAATCTGTAACTCAAATTATAATTTCTCCACAGCGATGAGCTTTAGTGGCAGATCTAATTTCACTTCTATCATTCCCTTATATATTATGAACAAAAATAAACTTGTAAAGAAGTGTTAGTGCACCAGAGCCCAGACTGCCAATTTTGTGGCCGCAGTTCGATCTCCTCATCCATCATTCTGTTTATTCACTGACAGTTGTTTATTTGTGTTCATAGACAATGGCACTGAAACAGGTGAAATTAGATCTTCCACTAAATCTCATGGGCTGTGGAGAAATCACCTGTTGGGTTACAGATGGTGACTCCGACGGAGGTATGTACAGTTTGTAGTACTTTTGACACACTCACACACACAAACACACACACACACACAGTGTGTGTGTGTCTGTGTGTGTGTGTGATCTTGATACTTCAAAGGCGATGGGTCCGGACAATATCTCCCCGTCGGTCCTTCGGGAAGGAGCTGAGGTACTGAGTGTGCCACTTACCATAATATTCAAAACATCCCTTGAAAATGGGCAGCTACCTGAGATATGGAAAAAGGCCAATGTAGTCCCCATCTTTAAAAAAAGAGAAAGAAACGAGGCACTAAACTATAGACCGGTGTCACTTACGTGTATAGTGTGCAAAGTCTTGGAAAAAATCATCAGGAAAAGAATAGTGGAGCATCTGGAGCAGAACAGGATAATCAACGCCAGACAGCACGGATTCAGGGAAGGCAAGATACATAGATACAAATATAGATACATAGATACAGAGATTCTGCTTGTTGACTTTGCCCAGTGCGGTCACAGCAGCTCTGACTTTCTGTTTTCAGTCTCCCTACGATCCCCGTTGGGGAGGGGAACCTTTACCTGCTCCACCATGGCTCACCGAGTAAAGATCAAGGCTAAGGACTCTTCAACCACTGATGCTTCCAAGCTTGCCCTTGCTACTACCCTTAAAAGCAATTTGCAGTTGAAATTCTCAGGAATTTCCACTCTTCATGAAGCCTTCCTTGTCACATTCATCAATGATGAGGAAGCAGAAAAAGTCCTCTCAACACCTGTTATCAAGACCCTTGATGATCAAGGCTTTGTTCTCTCAACATCACCATTTATGAGAGCAAAACGATCAGTGTTTATGAAAAGGCTGGACAAACTTATCACCTCCATGACTACCGACGACATCAAGCAATCAATTGAAGATCTCAACGACTGGGCTGAATTAGAAGCTGTAATCAAGATCCCCAATGCTTCATCAATGCTGAAAATCACGTTTATCGACGTGAACATGGCTACCAGAGCTCTCTCTGATGGTCTAGCTGTCTCATACTACTACATCAACCCTGGTCAACTTGAACCTGAACGTTTCAAGCAAATTTCACCCTGCTGGACATGCTTTTCCTACAGTCATTCTACCAACGATTGTCACGTCAAGAACAAGAAGATATGTTCCACCTGTGGGTCTGAAGGTCACGACTTTCGTTCCTGCACCTCCACTACTGCTGCTACCTGCACCTCCACTACTGCTGCTACCTGCACCTCCACTACTGCTCCTACCTGCACCTCCACTACTGCTCCTACCTGCACCTCCACTACTGCTCCTACCTGCACCTCCACTACTGCTCCTACCTGCACCTCCACTACTGCTCCTACCTGCACCTCCACTACTGCTCCTACCTGCACCTCCACTACTGCTCCTACCTGCACCTCCACTACTGCTGCTACCTGCACCTCCACTACTGCTGCTACCTGCACCTCCACTACTGCTGCTACCTGCATCAACTGTAAAAGTGATCATCATACTTTGGCAGCCAAATGTCCTGTTCGAAAGGAGATCCTTTCCAAGAAATTAAAGGAAGACCTTAAGAAAACACCAGGCAACTCTCCAACTTATGCTGCAATAGCCAAACTCCAGTCAACAACCACCAAGATCCTGCAAGCCACTCAGCAGCCGCCACCAGCATCTCCACCACTACCACCTACTGCTCCTCTGCCTGAGGACATCTCCACGAAAATTTACTACTGTATGATGTTTGCTCACATGTTCAATGCAGCTAAACCAGGATCCTTCAACACATCGATGAACGACCTTCTTGCCCTCAACAATATGCCAGCATTCAACTTCCCAGCAAGTCCTCCTTCAGCTGATACATTAAAAATTATTCCAAAAATGGTCAGCTAATCTACACCAGAAGAATTGGACGAATTTCTGCCTAACAATGACACTTCCTCGGCACCAGTCTCCACCAATGAGAGTCCACCTCCACCTCACACCACCACCTCTACCAAGAACCAATCAGCTGCCTCCCTGCCAGTCGAGATACAGCCACTCCCCACCAATAAGACACCATCATCTGATACTGCCACAAACCAATCACCGACCACCTCTACTGTGCTCCCAACTCCACCACCCCGACCTGTAACTCGTTCTGCCTCGGCCCAAGCATACAATCCATCCACTTCTGCTCCTAACACATCTACTCCAACTGTTCCAGACGTTAATGAACAGGTGCAATACTACCCTGGTATTAACTTGATCACCACCAATCAATACCCAGACAAAATGTTTGCCACGGAACTTCTTCAGCGTCTTCAAGAAGGAACTGTCAAGTATACCCTCGAGCCTGGCTACACCTACACCTTACTAAACTTACTACACATGCTCCAATCAGCAAGCAAACTCCCTTTTGAACTTTCCTGCATCACTAGAAAGAGCTTCAAGTCTCTTGCGAATGGCTCTACAACTACTCAGGCACAAGTCCTCACTACTTCTCCCGACTCCAAGCTCCAGTAATCATCACATCACTGTGCAGTGTGACCGCCTTCTCGACCTCTCCTGCCTGCTCTGCCGACCTCCTCGCTCCAGTGAGCCAGTACTACAGGCCACCACCTCTCTGCGTCATTGCTTGCAGTACGTCAGTACCACTTGCTCCACAGTGGTTGGGCCATTGATCTTTCATATCCTCCTCGCCTCCACCATCGCATCCTTTTCCAGAATTTCCATCCTTTCCCATCCTTCTTCCTTCCCCATCTCGTCGATTCTCGGCCATATCGATTCGATTCGAGGGAAGGCAAATCCTGTGTAACAAACCTCCTGGAGTTCTATGATAAAGTAACAGAGGTAAGGCAAGAGAGAGAAGGGTGGATTGACTGCATTTTCCTGGACTGCAGGAAGACCTTCGACACAGTTCCTCATATGAGATTAGTAAAGAAGTTGGAAGACCAAGCGTGTATAACAGGAAGGACACTGGAATGGATCAGCGAATATCTCACAGGGAGGCAACAACGGGTCATTTTGCGCGATGAGGTATCACAGTGGGCGCCTGTGACGAGCGGTGTACCGCAGAGGTCAGTCCTAGGACCAGTGTTATTCTTGGTATATGTGAATGACATGATGGACGGGATAGACTCAGAAGTGTCTCTGTTCGCAGATGATGTGAAATTAATGACGAGAATCACATCGGATGAAGACCAAGCAGGACTTCAAAGAGACCTGGACAAGCTTGACATCTGGTCTAGTAACTGGCTTCTCGAATTTAACCCCACCAAATGCAAAGTCATGAAGATCGGAGAAGGGCAAAGAAGACCGCTGACAGAGTACAGGCTAGGTGGACAAAGGCTACAAATCTCATCAAAGGAGAAAGACCTTGGGGTGAGTATAACGCCAAGCACGTCTCCGGAAACACACATCAACCAGATAACCGCGGCAGCATATGGGCGACTGGCAAACCTAAGATTAGCGTTCCGTTACCTTAACAAGGAATCGTTCAAGACACTGTACACCGTGTACGTCAGGCCCATACTAGAGTATGCAGCACCAGTCTGGAACCCATACCTGGTCAAGCATGTCAAGAAATTAGAGAAAGTGCAAAGGCTTCCACAACTCAGGTTACTGCCCTATAAAGAAAGTTTGAGGGAAATAGGACTAACAACACTGGATGACAGAAGCGTTAGAGGAGACATGATAACGACATACAAAATACTGCTGGAAATTGACAAGGTAGATAGTGACAGGATGTTCGAAAGAGGGAACACAGAAACAAGGGGACACAACTGGAAGCTGAAGACTCAGATGAGTCAAAGGGATGTTAGGAAGCACTTCTTCAGCCATAGAGTAGTTAGGAAGTGGAATAGTCTAGCGAACGATATAGTGGAGGCGGGAACCATACATAGTTTTAAGACAAGGTGTGATAAAGCTCATGGAGCAGGGAGAGCAGAGACCCAGTAGTGGACAGCAAAGAGGCGGGGCCAGAAGCTGAGTCTTGACCCCTGCAACCACAATTAGGTGAATTAGGTGAGTACACACACACACACAGGAGCCAGGGCCAGGAGCCGAGTCTCGACCCCTGCAACCACAATTAGGTGCGTACACACACACACTATTATGCGAGGCATTGTTGAAAAAATTTGTATTAAAAACGGTCATTAAAATAGTGTTAGTGGACAGGGATTGTACTGAAAACGGACATGTATTTCATCTGGTCATGGATGGCTGAGGGATGAGAGAGCTATGTGGCGTAGTGTCACTAGTAGAGTCAGTACCGGGAGTGCCTTGGCCTAGTGTCACTAGTAGAGTCAGTACCGGGAGAGCCGTTGCGTAGTGTCACTAGTAGAGTCAGTACCGGGAGAGCCGTGGCGTAGTGTCACTAGTAGAGTCAGTACCGGGAGAGCCGTTGCGTAGTGTCACTAGTAGAGTCAGTACCGGGAGATCCGTGGCGTAGTGTCACTAGTAGAGTCAGTACCGGGAGAGCCATGGCGTAGTGTCACTAGTAGAGTCAGTACCGGGAAAGCCGTGGCGTAGTGTCACTAGTAGAGTCAGTACCGGGAGAGCTATGGCGTAGTGTCACTAGTAGAGTCAGTACCGAGAGAGCCATGGCGTAGTGTCACTAGTAGAGTCAGTACCGGGAGAGCCATGGCGTAGTGTCACTAGTAGAGTCAGTACCGGGAGAACCGTGGCGTAGTGTCACTTGTAGAGTCAGTACCGGGAGAGCCGTGGCGTAGTGTCACTAGTAGAGTCAGTACCGGGAGAGCCATGGCGTAGTGTCACTTGTAGAGTCAGTATCGGGAGAGCCGTGGCGTAGTGTCACTAGTAGAGTCAGTACCGGGAGAGCCGTTACGTAGTGTCACTAGTAGAGTCAGTACCGGGAGAGCCGTGGCATAGTGTCACTAGTAGAGTCAGTACCGGGAGAGCCGTGGCGTAGTGTCACTAGTAGAGTCAGTATCAGGAGAGCCGTGGCGTAGTGTCACTAGTAGAGTCAGTACCAGGAGAGTCGTGGCATAGTGTCACTAGTAGAGTCAGTACCGGGAGAGCCGTGGCGTAGTGTCACTTGTAGAGTCAGTACCGGGAGAGCCGTGGCGTAGTGTCACTAGTAGAGTCAGTACCGGTAGAGCCGTGGCGTAGTGTCACTAGTAAAGTCAGTACCAGGAGAGCCGTGGCGTAGTGTCACTAGTAGAGTCAGTACCGGGAGAGCCGTGGCGTAGTGTCACTAGTAGAGTCAGTACCAGGAGAGCCGTGGCGTAGTGTCACTAGTAGAGTCAGTACCGGGAGAGCCGTAGCGTAGTGTCACTAGTAGAGTCAGTACCGGGAGAGCCGTGGCGTAGTGTCACTAGTAGAGTCAGTACCGGGAGAGCCGTGGCGTAGTGTCACTAGTAGAGTCAGTACCGGGAGAGCCATGGTTAGAGAAAGCTGGTGTTTGAAGTAGGGGAGTGTTTTTTGGGGTAAGTTTTAGGCCATAGATTTTCTTTTAATAATTTTGTAAACACTCTCATGGTTTTACCTATAAGTCCCCAGTATGTGGCGGGCATGTTTTGTACAGTACAGGTGAAGTGTTTTTATCAGGAGGCTAAAAGGCCGACAGAAGGGGCATGGGGTGTCAAGGGCTCACTGTTTGCATATGTTTTAATTTTAAATAACTAATAGCAGTGTACTAGTGAGTAGTTGCGTAATATAATATGTAAAGGGGAGGTTGTGTACTGTATAATTAAGGTTACTGCTAATATATCTATACTTTTCTAAAGGTGAATTTAACTACTTTCCAGCTGTAGCACTTTGGTGATTTTACCTTTTTGGCCCTGGGTGGTGTATTATGTTTGATATTTTAAATACCAGTAGAGAGGGTTGTTACCCCTAGGAGCCACCATATATTTACGTAACACATAAAATATGCCATACACACACACACACACACACACACACACACACACAGATAGGGGGGACATGATATCGACATATAAAATACTGAGAGGAATTGACAATGTGGACAGAGACAGAATGTTGCAGAGATGGGACACAGCAACAAGGGGACACAGTTGGAAGTTGAAGACTCAGATGAATCACAGGGATGTTAGGAAGTATTACTTCAGTCACAGAGTGGTCAGGAAGTGGAATAGCTTTGGAAGTGAAGTAGTGGAGGCAGGATCCATTCATAGCTTCAAGAAGAGGTATGATAAAGTTCATGGCGCAGGGAGAGTGACCAAGTAGCGGACAGTGAAGAGGCGGGGCCAGGAGCTAAGAATCGACCCCTGCATCCACAACTAGGTGAGTACAACTAGGTGAGTACACACACACACACATACACACTAGACTAGTGTCCCTGACGTGTATAGTACTCAAAGTCATGGAGAAGATTATCAGAAGAGTGGTGGAACACATAGAAAGGAATGAGCTTATCAACACAGCCAGCACGGTTTCAGGGAGGGGAAATCCTGTGTCACAAACCTACTGGAGTTTTATGACAGGGTGACAGCAGTAAGACAAGAGAGAGAAGGGTGGGTAGATTGCATTTTCCTGGACTGTAAGAAGGCGTTTGACACAGTTCCACACAAGAGATTAGTGCAAAGGCTGGTGAACCAGGCAGGGATAACAGGGATGGCACTGCAATGGATCAGGGAATACCTGTCAGGAAGGCAACAACGAGTCAATGCACGTGCGAGGTGTCAGAGTGGGCGCCTGAAACGAGCGGGGTTCCACAGGGGTCAGTCCTTGGACAGGTACTGTTTCTGGTATTTGTGAACGAAATAACGGAAGGAATAGACTCCGAACTGTCCCTGTTTGCAGATGATGTGAAGTTGAAGATTTCAATCGGACGAAGACCAGGAAGAACTACAAAGGGATCTGGATAGACTACAGGCCTGGTCCAGCGACTGGCTCCTGGAGTTCAACTCCACCAAGTGGAAAGTCATGAAGACTGCGGAAGGGGAAAAAAGACCGCAGACGGAGTACAGTCTAGGGGGGACAGAGACTACAAACCTCACTCAAGGAAAAGGATCTTGGCGTGAGTGTAACACCAGGCACATCTGAGGCGCACATCAACTAAATAACTGCTGCAGCATTCGGACGAATAGCAAACCTAAGAACAGCATTCCGACATCTTAATAAGGAATCGTTCAACACCCTGTACACTGAGTTCGTTAGACCCATATTGGAGTATGCAGCACCAGTCTGGAACCCACACCTAGCCAAGCCCGTAAGGAAACTAGAGAAAGTGCAAAGGTTTGCAACAAGACTAGTCCCGGAGATAAGGGGTATGTCCTACGAGGAGAGGCTAAGGGAAATCGAACTGACGACACTGGAGGACAGGAGAGATAGGGGGAATATGATAATCGACAAGGTGGACAGAGACAGGATGTTCCAGAGATGGGACACAGCAACAAGGGGTCACAGTTGGAAATTGAAGACTCAGTTGAATCACAGGGATGTTAGGAAGTATTACTTCAGTCACAGAGTTGTCAGGAAGTGGAATAGTCTGGGAAGTGATGTAGTGGAACTAGGGTCCATACATAGCTTTAAGAAAAGGTATGATAAAACTCATGGAGCAGGAAGAGTAACCTAGTAACGACCAGTGAAGAGGAGGGGCCAGGAGCTGTGAGTACAACTATTACAACTAGGTGTGTACACACACACACACACTCCCACACACACACACACACACACACACACACACATTTTCGTGGACTGTAGGAAGGCCTTCGACACAGTTCCTCACAAGAGATTAGTGCAGAAGCTAGAGGATCAGGCGTGAATAACAGGAAAGGCACTGCAATGGATCAGAGAATACCTGACAGGGAGGCAACAACGGGTCATGGTACGTGACGAGGTATCACAGTGGGTGCCTGTGACGAGCGGGGTCCCACAGGGGTCAGTCCTAGGACCAGTGCTATTCTTGGTATATGTGAATGACATGACGGAAGGGATAGACTCAGAAGTGTCCCTGTTCGCAGATGATGTGAAGTTAATGAGGAGAATTAAATCAGATGAGGATCAGGCAGGACTTCAAAGAGACCTGGACATGCTTGACACCTGGTCCAGCAACTGGCTCCTCAAAATTAACCCCGCCAAATGAAGATCGGGGAAGGACAAAGGAGACCGCAGACAGAGTATAGGCTAGGTGGGCAAAGACTGCAAACCTCACTCAAGGAGAAAGATCTTGGGGTGAGTATAACACCAAGCACGTCTGCGGAAGCTCACATCAAACAGATAACTGCTGCAGCATTCTTGCGACTGGTGGCAAACCTGAGAATACCGTTCCGTTACCTTAGTAAGGAATCGTTCAAGACACTGTACACCGTGTACGTCAGGCCCATACTAGAGTATGCAGCACCAGTTTGGAACCCATACCTGGTCAAGCACGTCAAGAAATTAGAGAAAGTGCAAAGGTTTGCGACAAGGTTAGTTCCAGAGCTAAGGGGAATGTCCTACGAAGAAAGGTTAAGGGAAATCGGTTAGGGAAGACATGATAACGACATACAAAATACTGTGTGGAATAGACAAGGTGGATAGAGACAGGATGTTGCAGAGAGGGGACACAGAAACAAGTGGTCACAATTAGAAGATGAAGACTCAGATGAGTCCAAGGGATGTTAGGAAGTATTTCTTCAGCCATAGAGTTGTCAGGAAGTGGAATAGTCTAGCAAGTGATGTAGTGGAGGCAGGAACCATTCAAAGCTTTAAGACGAGGTATGATAAAGCTCATGGAGCAGGGAGAGAGGGGACCCAGTAGCGATCAGTGAAGAGGTGGAGCCAGGAGCTGAGTCTCGCCCCTTGAAACCACAAATAGGTGAGTTCAAATAGGTGAGTACACAGACTACGTGGGACGTAACAGCATCACACAGTGCTCACGGTTTTCAGTGTTTTTCTGGCCTATCCAAGGTTATTGCAGGCATCATTGCAAGTGTCAGAGTCAGTGAACAACCCGAGAAGCGAAATACAAGCTGTCCCAAATCAGGAAAAAGAGGTGAGGGATACAATTTATATAAATCAATTTGAAAATGATTTCACTGCCAGAAGAGTGAGGCTGGAGGCCTAGAGTGGGTGAAGGCACTGCTGCCACAAGCCAACATAACTTCAACTTCAAAAAAAATAAGTGTGACCCCAAGCCAGAGAGTTAAGTGCAATTGAAGGATAGATGAGTTAATGAATAATTAAAAATTCATAAAGTGAGACGAAAGAAAAGGAAAAAAATAATAATGAAATAAAATAATTCGAAGGGGAAATGACCAGCAGTTATTCTTGGGATGTCTGATGTTTTTTCTTGAAGCAAGTGGATTAAAGTGTTCCCCTGGTCAGTAAAGTTGATATCTCTACGGTTCACCTGGTCAGTAAAGTTCATATCTCAACGGTTCACCTGGTCAGTAAAGTTCATATCTCTACGGTTCACTTGGTCAGTAAAGTTCATATCTCAACGGTTCACCTGGTCAGTAAAGTTCATATCTCTACGGTTCACCTGGTCAGTAAAGTTCATATCTTGACAGTGTAGTGCGGGATGACAGTGTATTAGACAACAAGAAGCAAGAGTGAGTATAGAGGGTCACTGAGGGTCACTAGCCAGAACTATGTAAGTAAGTTTATTCAGGTATACATAAATACATTTACATAGATTATCATACATAGCAGCATATGTGTAGAGAACCTGGGATAACCCAAAAAGTCAGACATCGCTGCCAGACATCGCTGCCGGTTATGATAAGTGATAAGGTGTGACCCAAGACAGATAGTAAAGTGTAAATCTAGTGTTGTGATTGAAGCAATGTAAATGGGATTAAAACAACTATTGAGAAGAAATTAAAGTGGAAACAGGACGTCACAACTCAGTGTTGGCCAAATACCTACGTTGATGCATTTTACTATACATGAAACAAAATTAAATACAGCTGACTGGGCTAAATCTGTACACATTAATTATATATAATGTATACACATTAATTATATGAAAGTAAAACGATTTACATAAATATAAAAATTATAAAAAATATAAATCGAGTTACTCTCTTTAAACAGCATTAGTGTCCATTATCACACATCTCTAATTGCAAAATTAAAATAGGCACTTCATAAAAAAATAATAAGTCTCCATAAATAGTGCAAAAAATTATAGTACATAGTAATTATAACAAATAGAAAATTACATTATCAACCTCGTGTCTCACAGCAATGTGCAATAAGTCAAACTGGCTACGCAAAACACACCTCTGGGAGAAATTGGCCAGGAGGAAAAATTAACAGACTTAGAGCCTTCACCTACATTGTCATTCCAAGGAACCTGGAGTTACCCCACACTGATGATCCAAAAAAAAAAAATGGGTCCTGGAGAAACACAGCGCCCAAAACACACAGGATCACTATTCATAACCCAAAAATGGTGAGGCATCACCGAAAACACCTTTTCACAACCTTGGGTCCAACAGTCTATTTACCAACATAACACAGGTGAGGCATCACCGCCATCACCTAAAATGTTAGCATACCTTACCTAGACATGTACTGACGTGACTACCACCAAACACACACACTACATTATGTACATTACACACGTAACAATGCATCATCATCCACATTCTCCGTCCCCTTCACATAACGAATCACCAAATTCAGAGGATGGAGGAACAAAGCCCATCTAGTCAGTCTTTGTGGATCCTCATTAGGTGAAGGAAACGTAAAGGATTGTGGTCACTATACACAGATATATGATGAATTGATCCTAATACATGAACTGAAAAATATTGCACAGCCAACACTAAAGCATGAGCCTATTGTGGCATAGTTTCTCTAGTAATAATTGTCCTGCTACTTCTTGTAACAATAAAGCACCAACACCAGTATCACTGGCGTCTACTTGTAGAGAAAATGGAAGTGAAAAATTGAAACTAGTCAACACAGGAGCATTAGTAAGTAGAGTTTTTACATTATCAAATGCCCTTTGACACTTCATGTCCCACACAAATTTTCGCTTGGCACTAATAAGGTCTGTAAGCGGAGAGATCACCTTTGACAAATTTGGACAGAACTTTCTGTAAAATGTTACCATGCCCACGAATCGCATGGCTTCCTTTTGGTTCTTTGGTACAGGGAAGTTGTACATAGCCTCCACCTTGTCATTCACTTTGGTCACTTTTTCCTGGCCAATTACCTGTCCTAGAAAAGTTACCCGGGCTTATCCTAAAACACTGTTCGCCAAATTAACAGTGAACTGAGCATCACTGAGCCTAGTAAAAAGTTATCTCAGCTGTTTCACATGTGCTGCCCATAATGACTAAAAATAACAAGGTAATCAATATAACACCTCACTTCAACTAGGTAACATATAACTTCCTGCGTCCTGCGTTGAAAACAAGAGGAAGCGCTACGATGCCCAAATAGAAGATTCCTGTACTGCCAGATGTCACTGGCACGTGGGGTTAAAGGAATCTGATAATAACGCTGCAACAGGTATAATTTACTTACATGTTCAGCTCCCCCACTGGATCAATGACATCATCCATTCTATAAGGGACTTGTCGAATTGGTTCATCTTCCCCTACATCTATCAAGGGGCTTAACTTAGAGGTATTCCCAACACAAATCCTCAAAATTTAGAAGAAACTGGAAAGTCTCTTCAATACTTTGCTTACTAAGGCCTAACATACGTTGTGTAGTGTCCTTTAACTATACCCTCTTACCAAGATGTACATCTGTGGTTTCCTACAAATCAGTGTCCAATCCTGGATCACCTACTACATTAACACTCATCATACCAGATTCTTGATGGTACCTTTTTAGTCTGTTTATGTGCACATCACGTTCAGACTTCCTCTCCCAGGGAAGTGAATTCTGTAAATTGGATCATTGACATTTTTCACTATCTTGTACAGTCCACCATCTTGTACGGTCTTTTAAGGCATTACCAGGCACCGGCTCCAATGCTAGCACCTCCTCTCCAACTTCAAAGGTACAGGGCACTGCCTTGCGGTCAAACAAGCACTTCATCTTGATCTGGCTGTTGTGCAGGTTCTCAGGTGCCGGGCACTTTATATGAGCCAAAAGGTCTCTGAAAGTGAGAAAAGACTCCGAGGGGAGTCTTTTCTCACCTTGGTCCTTTTACTTGGTGACCATAAATCAGTTCAAAAGGAATATAGCCTAATGATTCCTGAGTGCTGTCCTTCACGCAAATAAAAGGAGAATACCCTCATTCCAGTCCTTCTTGAGAGACTGGTGAAACCGTTCCACAACCCCTTGACTTTCTAGGTGATATGCTGTGGAGGTTGTCATTTTAATGTTAAATTATCCCAGGGCCGTGTGAAAATGTTTACATGTAAAATTTGACCCCTGATCTGTCCGAATTTCCTTAGGGATCCCAACTTGAGTAAAAAAAATCATCAATGCTCTGAAAATCACACGTGTAGTAATTTTACTTAGTGGGCTGGACACGGGGAACCTGGTAGTAGAACAAATAATAATGATCAAGTACTGGTTACCCATCTTAGTTTTGGGTAGTGAACCCACAGAATCTACAACTAGCCTGCTAAAAGCTTCTGCAACTACTTCGATTGGTTTAAGTGGGGCAGGCTTAATTCCCTGATTAGGTTTTCTACCCTTTGGCAAAAAGGACATGATTCAGTATACTTACCCACTGACTCCCATATCTGAGGCCAGTAAAAATGTTTGGAAACTTTGCCCATATTTTTGTATTTATATTTTTTATACCCATGGGAACATCATGGGTCAAACTTAAAACTTGACACCTAAATGGTTTACGCTTGCTCCAGCAAAAGATACTTCATCAGATAGAGTCTTTCTCATTAAAACACCTGTGTAAAGAGAACATTTAATTAGTTGGAAGGCTTCCTCCTCGCTAACTGCCAATGACCTAATAGCCTTCGAGGTGTCGTCACACCCTTGATCAGTTGTTCTCGAGTCGGAGTCGCCACTCCTATGCCAGCTCCCAGACCCCCACTCAAACTGGGTCCCACCTTGGCTGGTTCATCACTACCCTGAGTCTCCTGCAGGCTAGACTCCTTTAAGAGATTTCCCAAATCCAAATCTTCTCCAGCATCAGGAGAATCAAGTAGAGGCACAGACACAGTCGTCCTAGCTTTTTTCCTCCCAAATTTGTGATTCTGGGACCCTCCAAATCAAAGGTTCTTCACTTTCGAGAAGGCCCATCACATTATTACCTAACAGAAGGTCAACACCTACAAAAGGCAGGTAACCAGACTGGTAAGAAGACTCCACCCACAACCTATGCACTGGAGTCCTAATAGCAGATCCAGTTATTCCTTTCAGTACTATATATAATCCAGTGTAAGTACCTTCTGACAATGGTAATACATCCTTGAGCAATAGGGAGAATGTGCTACATCAGTCCCTTAAAAAACATAACATCTTCTACCCTACCTTCATTCTGATGCAAAGCCACTGTGGACGTACTTGAAAAGACCTTCATCCGAGGGTCTAAAACAGCTGGCTTACCTGGTCTACTCTGAGGTATAGCTTCAATACTGGCTATCGTGTGTGTAACTGGTGCACTTACTGTAGAAGCTTGTGCAGCAGGATGGTCACTAAGCATCTTTCTGCAAAACTGCAGCCGGTGGCCCTTTTTTTACAATAAGTACAAAAAATAAATTTAAATGTCCCATGCCCATTTGTAGCAGGCTGTCCTCTGTCCCTTCGGAACTGGTTTTTTTATTCTACCTGTTCCCTATTTTCTTGAACCTGAAACTGACTTCTCACTTCCCTGAGCAGGTAACTGAGACGTAGACATAAATCTCTGGATTATTAGACTGGAAATTTTTTGACTTAAACCTGTGAAATTTCTTACTCCTCCTAGTTGGTGTAGAAAAAATATTATGAACATGGTGTGGGTGATAACTACTACTTCCAAATTTTTGGTAAGCTAAAAAGCTTTCACCCAACTCTGAAGTATGGTTAAAATCATTAAAATATTTTTCCTCAAGATATGCCTTAAGGTCAGGAGGTACACTGTTCAAAAGATCCTCTAATAAGATTAAAGTAATTGCACCTTTATAATCACCTACAACATCCTTGGAGCGGCACAATTTAGTCAGCAGCGATATCATCTCCTTTCCTGAAACTTTAAACCTCTAAACTTCTGCCTATTCCTCTCTAGCAATATCTGATAAACCAACAACACAATATCCTTCATCTTCTCATTATCTGAAGATTGATGCTCCTCTAGAGAACTAACAGCTTGAACCCTTTGTTTATTTTGCCCAATTACTGTCCGGCCACTTCTGGGATTTTGCTGGGTTTTTTTTTACAGATAATGTAAAAAGGATTATCAGGATCTTTTTCCCAAAATTTTGGGACAAACTTAATTGCTTGATCCAGATTAAAAGTGTTTATTCCATTACCTGTTTCTTGTTGAACAGCAAACTCTCTTTCCCTTTCTCTCTTTTGAGCCCTAAAGTTTTCTAACTTTTTTTTTCTTCTCGGATCTTTGTACTCTCAATCCTTCTCAAATCTTTTTCTTCCCTAATTAGGGCTAATTTCAACCTTAACATTTCTTCTTCATTACTCTTAATATTGGATCCCCTCCAACACCCCTGTCAGCACTAGAACCTCTCATACTTTCGGAAATCTTGGAAATTAATAACAAAACACTTGCTTAGTCACAGCAGAAATTACTTATATAAAATAATAAACCACAAAGGAAAGCACATACTTACACTAAATTATTATTATATTCAGAGAATTATTATTATTAATAATTCCCTAAATCATTAAATTTGCACTTGCAAAAATCAGGCAGAAAATAATTGCTTATTAATTACACCTGTTTCTAACACAATTAAGCGAAATGAAGGCAGCTTCGTCATCTCTGAAGTCTTAACAAGAATCCTCCTCAAAACAGTAAACCCTGCCATCACATAGTTGCTACTGCTGATACTATATAGGAACTACTACTACTACCTCTACTAGTATTACAACTACTACACCTCACTCTAAGCCTATATACACCCTCTGTGTCCATACATTGTTTGTAATGGCTTGACAAAGTTCCTGAAGAGCGAAAAGTTGCCACAATAAAATGTCACATTAGTTGCATTTGTGTCCTTTTACTTAACATATTGTCGGTAATTCTACCAACGTTAATATTAATATTTTATAATAAATCCTTCCAATAATCCTTCCTTCAGATATTTAATCTCCAGGTTTTAAATGTGAATTATCATTCTAGATTTGATAATTCTCCCGTAAAAATATGTCCTGGTGCATAGGGGTAACAGCCTATTTAGGACCATTTCAAATATTAAAAATACTTCACCAACCTAGGACTAAGCTTGTTTCTTCACAAAAAATCATTATGTAAATGGTCAATACTTGTTTTAACTATCAGTAAGGTCAAAAAACTAACATGTATAAAAATAAATTATATTAATAGTGAGTAACCTTAATTATACCACACACAACCTACATATTACATAAACCCAGTAGTACAGTTGTACTAGTTACATATATAAAACAATGGGGCTCTGACACCCCCCCCCCCCCCAACCATTTGCCGGCCTCTTACCCTGCAGGCAAAATCACTATTTTCTGTACTCTATAAAACAGGCCCTCCACTTACTAGGACCTACAGGAAAAATCGTGAGAGAAGAAAAACAATAAAATAACCTATGGCCTAAACTTACCCAAAATACCACCCCCCTACTCACACAAACACCAAACCATGACGTCTTATGACGACTTGCTCCAGCCACCGCTCTTCCAGTACTGACACACCTCTCCTCCAGTACTGACACACCTCTCCTCCAGTACTGACACACCTCTCCTCCAGTATTCACGCACCTCTCCTCCTCTGTCCTGTCCTCATTACTCTTCAGGACTAATACGCATCCGTTTTCAGAACAAATCCCATCACTGACAAAATTAATGGAGCGGTTTTTTTTACACATATTTTTTACAGTACCCTATGTAATAAAGAAGTCATCTGAAATTTTCTTTAGGTGATTTAAAAGAATAAAATTTATAAAAAAAATTGCACATAAAATAGGCAAATCTGTACTTGCACACTGCAACTTCACTCTCAGCTGCAGGAGAATTAGGAGGGACTTTTCTTTAACGTTTGAAGCCGCACCACAGACAGCTTTGCAAGTTATCTGAGCCATTCCAGGATGCTGGGGATGGGTTCAACATTCCAGGATGCTGGGGATGGGTTCAACATTCCAGGATGCTGGGGATGGGTTCAACATTCCAGGATGCTGGGGATGGGTTCATCATTCCAGGATGCTGGGGATGGGTTCAACATTCCAGGATGCTGGGGATGGGTTCAACATTCCAGGATGCTGGGGATGGGTTCATCATTCCAGGATGCTGGGGATGGGTTCAACATTCCAGGATGCTGGGGATGGGTTCAACAAGATTGTTCATAGGACACCTGCTCATAATAATGGTTTAAAAAATGTAACACTCGTGATTGTGCACAGTCACTGAACTTTTTAATCTGATTGGATGAGGCTTTCTCGAATTATCAGTGAAAATCATAAGCTGCAAGAAAAAATAAGAAGGAAAAAAATCAGGCATCTTTCCATATGTCGCCTTTGGGGTTACCCCGTTAAAACAAACCATACCACGGGAGGGGATATAACTCGCGATCAGAGAGTCATAAAACTCCAGACCGACTGATCGCGGGTTCTATCCCCGCCTGTGGTATGGTTTGCTTGTAATCGTGTCATTACGATTTCGTGAGTTACCCCATTATTTGTATTTCAGTCGCTGAGCGATCCAAGAAAAGTATCCCCGTATAACATAACCCCAATACACTGTACCTCAATTAATGGAAGTGGAACAGTGTTGAGTGAGACATAAGTTCCTAATACAGCTAAATACTACTGTTGAAAATTTGCTGCAAATATGAAAAGGCATTTACAAGTCATCATAGAAATAACTGTCCCAATTTCCTCAAGAATCACCTATTAGGACATTCACAACCCAAATTCAATTCAAACCTTCCTCTAAGGAACACCAGCTATGTAGATAAACTGAAAAGAAAGTCACCTATCATATCATTAAGTAGATATAATATCAAGATATCAACACTGAAGAGCTGAAGTTAATCGGTTGCGACACTGAGAATTTATCGCATAAAAAAGCATTATTTAAAGATTTCCAATTATTTCCAATATCTTCATTAAAAACTTCAGATTGGGACCAACAAACATTCCAAAATCATTCGGAACATTCATGTAACACTGACCAGCATTTATGTAAACAAGTAACTAATTAACTAAGAACATTTTATTTATGTTATGGTACATTGCTGCTATGCAGGTTGTTGCCTCACTGCGATAAAGTCAATTATAAAATAATGCGCTTATGGTGTGAAATAATTGCTCCATAATTTTATAAAGCATATTGGCGTTTAGTGGACGCTTTTTCGTGGTTGTAGCGTATGGAAACATGGCTGATGGTGTTGCGGATAAGTAGTTTTTGACGTTTTTTTGTGATGTTTGGTTTTTTGTGCTTAAGAGGTCCGTGGCAGGTGCCTCGTCCTGCTGTTTGAGAGGGCACTGTGTGAGCTGCAGAGATACAGAAATAATAGCGTATTTACCAGCAGGCAGGGGAGTATGCCACTCAATTGCTTGCTAAATTTTCCTGCGGCCTAATTATATTCAACTAATAAAAGTTTACTAGTGTATTACATATATTTTGGTGATATGTGCTGAGGGCGGGTTTGTGTTTACTGTTTTGTATATATGTTTATTTTTCTGAAGGACAGTTTAATTGACCTTCCTGATAGATTAAACCTAATGTGATTAGTAAACAAGTTTTGACCATCTGTTTAGCGTTTTTTGTGAGTTTATTGTAATAATTTTGTGTTTACCATTAGACCAGTATTTTATCTCCTGGGTCCTCATAATTTTGTAACATGGGAGACTATGTCCGGGAGAATTATCAAATTGTGATAATTCAATTTTATTACCAGGAAAGGTCATTCCATATTAGCTTGGGGTGGTCCAGGGTTTTGATCAAAGGAAGCAGTTACCATAAAATATTTACGTTAAATAATAATTTACCTTTTTTTCAGACATAAAAAATATTTTTCTGCTTGATTATATTTGTGTAAATTCGAAGTTATTTCATGTTGGTAATTCTCTACAATGTAATAAAGTTGTGTAAAAAAATTTTTGGTAGATGTTAAGCTGTGTCCTGGAAATTTTTTGAATTGCTTTATGATTTATTATTTTGCATCAGTAGTTTTCTAATGTAATAATCAGCATGTTTCCTTTTCCTACCATTTTAAATATTTGCAAAATATCTGCTCATAATGAAAGTAATGAAACTGAGATTTTAAGGTTGAAATTAGCCCAAATTCGGGAGGAAGAAAAATGAGGATAATTAAACATACAAAGATCTAGGAGAGACAGAGAGAGAGATATATTTTTTTTCTCAACAAGGAACTGGTAAAAGGGAAGAAATATTTAATTTGGAGAAAGCTATAAACATTTGCTTCCCATATTTTTAAGACCCAAACAATTTTATCTCCTTATTTGAGAAAATTGCTCGATCACTTAAGTAACCAAGCAATCAGTGGGTGACATTAGCACGAACACAGTTAATTGGCAAAAGGTTGCAAGTAGTTAGTTCTCTAGACGGACATGAATATTCATATTATGAGAAAATATAGGTAGTTTTGCTTCCTCATCAGTCGTTGCCAGAGAGATCTAGGTAGAAGTTTAGAGGACTAAAATTTCAAGGAGGTCAGTCAATGGTAGAATATGGAAAGGAGATGTTGCTGCTGACCAAATGGTGCCGCTCCAAAGATAGGTAATTAAGGAGTAATTACATTAATTTTACTAGAGAATCTTTTAAACAGTGTACCTCCTGACCTTAAGGCATATCTTGAGGAGAAGGATTTCAACGATTTTAACTATGCTTTAGATTTGGGTGATAAGTTGTTATCTAACCAATAATTTGGATCTAAGTATTGTCCACAACATACTACTAATAATTTTTCCCCACCATCCAGTAGGAGTAATAAATTTCAAAAGTTTAAGCCAATTTTTTTGCAGCTTCATAACCACAAGAGTTTTAAGCCTACTTACAACCAGAATCTTAGTTCACAGGTATTTAAGCCTAATGCTCAAGTATCTGCCCAAAGAAATGTTAAGTCAGCAGCTCCAGGTTCAGGGAAAACAGGCAACGAGTAGAAAAAGCAAAGTACCCCAGGGACAATGGACTCATCCTACTCCAAATTGGCATAGGACGTTCAAAGCTTTTAATTGTACTTGTTGTAATAAAAGGGCCACCAGTAGCAATATTACAAAAAGAAGCTTAGGAACCACGCTGCTGCAGTGGCCTTCGGATGAAGGTCTTGTGAAGTCCACAGTGCTCTTGTACCAACATAAAGTTAAGGTAGAGGGGAATTATGTCTTTAAGGGATGGATGCAGAACGTTCACTCCATTACACATGGGTATATTACCAGTGTCGGAAGATATTCTTCTAAAAGGTATTAAAGGATCCACTGTTACGACTCCACTTCATATGTTGTGGGTAGTCTGCATACCAGTCTGGTTACCTGCCTTTAGGCATTACTGAGGCCATAGCGTTTGAAGGTGTTGACCTTCTTTTAGGTAATAATGTGATGCCCTTTCTCGGAAGTGAGGAAAAAGCTTGGGCTACTGTGCCTGAATTGTTTCCAGTAAGTGCTGTAACTAGGCAGATGTCAAGGCAAGGAGCTTCTGTGCTTCTCCTTGACTCTTCTGATGCTGGAGAAGATTTGGGTTTAAGAAATCTGTTCCCGGAGTCCAGTCTGCATTACTACACGTGTAGTCTTGAGAGCACTGGTGAAATTTTCTACTCAATTAGGGATTCTTAAGAAAATTCAAACGAATCAGGGGTCAAATTATACATCTAGACATTTTCGGGACAGTTTTGAGGGAAATTTAATATTAAAAAGAAAAATCTCTACAGCCTATCACTCAGAGAGTCGAGGGGTGGTGATACTGTTTCACCAGACTGTCAGGACAATGCTGCGTGCCTATTGTACCCAGTGCCAGAAAGGTTACCCCCCTCCAAGGGGGACCATTGCCTGATTTGAAGGAACATTGACTAGATGATGATGATGGTGATGCTTTCCGCCTCCAAGTATTTTTCTAAGTTTCCGAGACAGTTTGATTAATACGAACAGCCTGGGATTTGAGAACATGCACACCAGCAAGACCAAGATGAAGGTATTGTTCGACTACACTGAGGAGCCACGTTCTCTTTAGGTTGGAAAAGAGGTGCTGGCTTTGGAGCTGGGGCCTGGAAACGCCTTGAAAGCAAGGTTCAGTTGGCTGTAAATTGTGGTAAGAAAAGTCTCGAACATAAATTATAAAATCCAAACCCAGGGTGGCGGACATCTGAGCATGATGTGCATATTAGCCGTTTGAAGTCCTATCATCAGTGCTAAATTAGTAAGATGTCCGGTGTTGGACATCGATTTGCAGACAACCACAGATGTACAGTTGCGGAAAAAAGTTCCTCTACTCTCTCTCCTGGGCAGAAATAGACTCAGGCAAGTGAGAAGTAGTAAACAGAGAGGTAAAGACTATTTTCATGAATAAATCAGCGCAGCTTGTAACAACGATGGTGACTGCTGGACAAAATTAATTGCCGGTATTTTCTGTGTATCTGTATTAAAGAAGATTTATAATAATGGATATTTTATAATACTAATGGGTTAATTATCCAATATATGGGATTAATTATCCAATATAAAACCATAAAAAATATTTGAAAAGATTACCGAATGTATTGTAGGTGAAGTGGTATGATGACAGGTCCATCATCATTAAAGTGGTATGATGACAGGTCATCATCATTAAAGTGGTATGATGACAGGTCCATCATCATTATATTTACTCACATGAAACACAGTTTTGATGGGCGAGTTGGGTGATTCAGTGAGGCTCGGCCTACATAATGTCTTGCAGCAGTTTGCTAAATTTAATAATGTATAATTTAAAATAATTCTCCTCTAGACAAAATGTGCAGTAAAATAAACAATATTGTAGCTATTTTTAAATATACAAACCATAAATAATAACATAACAAATAGTTCAGGAACAATAACCTATGTTAACCTTCTCCTAGAATAGGATATTTGAGTTATTGATGCCATTTCCTTCGCTAGCTTTAAAAATTGGTTAAACAAATATCTAAAGAAGAATTGATAAATCTGAATAATACTTGTAATATTCTTATGTATTATTAAAAACATCTTCATCCCTTAAATAAACATTAAAGTAAACTTTCACTGTTCATCATAAACACTGATATACGTACTCAGGTGTGTGGTGTGAATAGGAGAGAAGAGTTAACCATTGCCAATAATATTAAACTGTAGAATTAAAAATTTCGTAGACAATAGGCCCATAAATGACCCCTACAGTAGGAATCCTGCCTTTTGTGTTTGCAGAAGAACAGGGGTTATGATTTATTGGAGAGTGAAGGAGGCTTCCGATATAAATACGTATTTAACAACATTGTGTTACAAAATTCCTGATCTATTGTTCCCTCCTCACCACTGTTACAATAAATCTCTCTCCCTGCATGGTAACCCAAATGATTTTTATTTGATGAATTGGGGAGTTGTAAAGGAATGTTTGGTAAGGTTGTTTAATCGAATGAAAGAGGCAAGATGTTTGGGGTGACACAGCACACTGGGGTGGTAGTGCTAGTTAAAAAGGGGGAGGAAAGGGTGAGGATTAGGGATTATAGGGCACTGTCGATGATGTGTGCGGATTACAGGATATTTGCCAAAGTGTTGGGAAATAGGATGAAAAGAGTGCTTGGCAGTGTGATTGAGCAGGGTCAGTATGGTATTCCAGGTCGCAGCATGCATAGGGAACATGGGAGGATTAGGGATTTTATAGAGAGTAAAAGGGGAGGTGGAGTACTGGGATTGGCTTGGACAGCGGCGTATGATAGTGTGGAAAGAGATATCTTGTGGAAGATAATGTGTAAACAGGGGTTTGGGGAAGAAATTGTAGGAGGGGCAGAAACGTTGTATAGGGATGCAATTGTGAGGGTGCAAGTGAATGGTCGAGTGGGTGAAAAAGTGAGTATGGGAAAGGATTTGCGGCAGGGGTGTCCTTTGTCGCAAATCCTGTTTGCGTGTTTACAGAATCCTTTTTACAGTCTGATTGCGGAAGGGGTTGGGGAGGGGGGAGACTTGTGAAACCGGTATTGTAGGGTATGTGGACGATACGACTGTCTTGGTGGGAGGGGAGGAAGGACTCAGAAATGTGGGTAGGATTCTTTGTATTTTTGGGAGGGCAACAGGAATGTCTATCAATGGTACCAAGTCTAAACTGTTGGAGGTAGGAACGTGGGTGGGGGATTTTGTGGGAGCGAGGTATGGGTGGCCTGTCGTGGGCCAGTTAAAGATTTGTGGGGTTATTTTTATGAATGATTCTCAGGAAGCCAGGAGGGTGAATTCAGCAGGGAATGTGGGGGTGCAATGCGTAGGATGGGGGGATGGAGGCCGGGAGCCCTAGCATTGCAGCAGCGTGTGATTGTTGTAAACACGATTGTGTACAGTAGGCTATGGCATGTAGCAGCGGTATTCCCATTGCTGCAGGAGGATGTGAGGGGTTTGGAATGGAGAGTGTTGAGGTTTGTGTGGGGGTATGGTAGACCATGGCTGTGGAAGGAAGTGGTAATGCAAAGGGTGGAGTTAGGGGTTTGGGGCTTATACCTATAACTATATGACTGAAGGGTGTGTATGTGAAGCATTGTTATGGGAGGATTGGTGGGGTGGGGGCGGTAGGGTGGGCAAGGTGATGAGTGACCTGCAGAGATAGTGGAAGGGGAAAGAGCTGTTGCTCTGTGGAGATATGTTGCAGTGTCAATTAGCTGTGAGGGAGCCTAAGGGGTTAACAGCGAGTGTATTGGGGAGGGTAGGGGAGGTGAGGGACGTAGTGGAGGGTGAGGCTGTGTTTCCGATGTATGACTGGAAGGGGATATGGGGGGTTTGCGCAATCTGAGGTTGAGGGCGAGGGTTAGGGAGCTGATTTTTATGTTTTTACATGGGGTGGTAGCGTCTCGGGCTCTGTTGTTTCGGATGGGGTAGGTGGTAGATGTGGGGTGGAGGATATTGTGTATCATACTGCATATTTCTGTGAATGTTTGGATAAGGTTAGAGTATAGTTTGGGGTTCTTCGTATGATGGGGGGGATTTCGGCATTGAGGGCATTGAGTTTGGATATAGGGGGCGTGGGTGTGGATGTACGGCAAGCACTAATGTATTTGGTAGTGGATTTTGTGTATGTTTCATGGGGGATGAGGGAGGCTAAGGGGAGGTGAGGATCAGGGCCATAGCGGGACATATGTATACGAAGTGCAGGAACCGAGAAATTTATGGGGGGACATGGGATGTTTTTTCCCAGACAGCTATAGGCATATGTCGATCGGGAAACTACTTGTGGCATGACGAGGGAGGCTCTTAAATGGGCTAGTCTTCGGGGGAGGTGGTTTTGCTTGGATGGGGAAGTGAGTGGTTTAGGAGTGTGAAAGATGGCTTGAACTGGAAGGAGTGAAAGGGGGGAAGGGGGACGAGAAGAATGGCAATTATTTGTTGTATTACACGGGTGATGGGTGCCGGTTTTTGGATGTGGATTAATGGGTGTTTGAAGGAGTATACATGGAAGGGTAGGTGAGTTGACTTGGGATGTCATTGCAGGTTTTTTGCATTGGCATTTTGTGTTTATTATTAGTCCATGTATGGTTGTCATGTTTACACTGTGTGACGTAGTCCTGGTTATTGCCACTGTTGTATTATACTATATGCTTTTGCAAGTCGCGAGGTAGTGGCTTGCCTTTGGGTTTGTGCATTGTATTAAGACCCTGTATTTTTTCCTTCGAGAAAAACAAGTGTTTTTTGTAAACGAGTAATAAAGACCTTTTGTGTAGTATTTTAGGTAATTGTGTTAGGATCAAATGAGTTATATGACATATCTCATTTTCATGTTGGATTACACCACATTGGTGTTTCTAATGTGTTTGTAGGAGTTTTGTATTGCAACTTCTGTATGTGAGGGCATTGTGCATATACTGTTTAGGTTTAGGTTTTTTGAGGATTGTCAAGCACATATTGATGCCTTATTATTATTTTGTATTGATGCATTTTACTTGGCGATAGTGAGGGTTATCTATTGATGTCAGTGTGAGAGCTTCATGCTAGGTGGGGGGGGGGGTAATTTGCTGGGGGGGGATATGTGTCAGGGAGTGAAGATATCAGTCTTATTAGGGAAACCAATTTTATTTTGTAATTGCGCCTTTTGTTGTACGCGTGATCCTATTGGATGTTAGGCAGTGTCATAATGGTTCCCTTATGTGGGAATGGCATTCATTTAGTGACATTTGATTTTGTGTGTTTTCATGATATGTATTGAAACTTTCTAAAGAATCTGTGTATTTTTACTTTACATCAGATGGTTATTGTATAACATTGTATTTTCTTTTTATTACCTTATTGTCGTGAGGTAATTTTATTGGATGTATGTTACTTGTATATATTTGTTCTTTTAAATAAAATGTAAAAAAAAAAATCATAGATTTCTACACTGTGTATAAATCCCATTGTGCGTGATGGAGAATAACAAGGAAACACAATTAAATTAGCTATCATTCATAGAACACTGCAGATGTATCCAATTTTGCTAACTAAAAAATAACTTAGATATGCATTTACACAAACACACACACACACACACATGAACGACATGACAAGAGGAATAGACTCCGAAGTGTCCCTGTTTGCAGATGATGTGAAGTTGATGAGAAGAATTCAATCGGACGAGGATCAGGCAGAACTACAAAGGGATCTGGACAGGCTGCAAGCCTGGTCCAGCAATTGGCTCTTGGAGTTCAACGCCACCAAGTGCAAAGTCATGAAGATTGGGGAAGGGCAAAAAAGACCGCAGACGGAGAACAGTCTTGGGGCCCAGAGACTACAAACCTCACTTAAAGAAAAAGATCTTGGGGTGAGTATAACACCAGGCACATCTCCTGAGGCGTACATCAACCAAATAACTGCTGCAGCATACGGGCGCCTAGCTAACCTAAGAACAGGATTCCGACATCTTAATAAGGAATCGTTCAGGACCCTGTACACTGTGTACCTTACACCCATATTGGAGTATGCAGCACCAGTTTGGAACCCACACCTAGCCAAGCACTTAAAGAAACTAGAGGAAGTGCAAAGGTTTGCAACAAGACTAGTCCCGGAGCTAAGGGGTATGTCCTACGAGGAGAGGTTAAGGGAAATCGACCTGACGACACTGGAGGACAGGAGGGATAGGGAGGACTTGATAACGACATATAAAATACTGAGAGGAATTGACAAGGTGGACAGAGACAGAATGTTCCAGAGATGGGACACAGCAACAAGGGGACACAGTTGGAAGTTGAAGAATCAGATGAATCACAGGGATGTTAGGAAGTATTTCTTCAGTACAGAATGGTCAGGAAGTGGAATAGTTTGGGAAGCGATGTAGTGGAGGCAGGATCCATTCATAGCTTTAAGAAGAGGTATGATAACGCTCATGGCGCAGGGAGAGTGACCCAGTAGCGGCCAGTGAAGAGGCGGGGCCAGGAGCTATGTCTCGACCCCTGCAACCACAACTAGGTGAGTACACACAGGTGCTGAAAATTCTAATTTTTCCTAAAATTCGGCCTCAAATCGACTAAATTCTTGTCTGGACTTCTAAAGTTTTTCGTATGAAGTCATTTAAAGGCCTTTCTTCCCGGGTTTACAGATGAAATATCGAAAATTAAGAATGAGAGAGGCGAATGGCAGTTGAGTTGTTTTTTTCCTTCATGTACGGGAATCTTGTAATATATATAGAATTACCGACCGTGTATGTTACGTCAAAGAACACATGTGCAAGTAATGTGATATTTTATTGTAATAAGGTGAGGTGATAAAACATAAATACACAATGTCTTGAATCATCCTTAATGTCCATTTCAGACAGAATTAAATAGAATAAAGGCAGTTCCGTCATGTCTGAAGTATTAGCGAGAGTTATTATCAAAACCTAGCCATCACATAACTAAGGAAAGTTACATCCATTACTCCTACTATTTCTGATACTACTACTACTGTTAATACTACTATTATTACTACTATATTATTACTGCTACTACTTCTAGTACTCCTTTTCCACTATAATACTACTACTACTGCTATTATCACTACTACTACTCTTACTATTACTACTACTGCTACTATTACTACTCTTACTACTACTATGCTATTACTACTACTACTACTACAACAACTGCTACTACTACTAGTGCCACTGCTACTACGATTACTACTACCACTACCCATAGCATTTGCCAGTTAATTATGATTTTTGACCTTGTATTACTACCTATATATGGCCTCTGTATCCCCGTATTGTGAGGAACAATTTTACAAAGCTCTGGAGAACAAATTCTTGCCACAGTAAAACGTCACATTAGTTATGTTCTTTTACCGAAAAAAAGAACCGTGGGATGCGCCTCTCTTACCACTGTCGGCCAAGCGGATTCCAACCTTATTTTTGAATGTCTTAAGGGTCTCTTTCCGACAGCCTGAAAAGCATAAAAAACAGTATTCTTGCTTCGTGTTAGCAGCGTTGGTTAAGAGCGATATTTTAGTTATGTCGCCTTGCAGCTGTGATTTTTGAGTTACGTCGCCTTGCAGCTGGGATTTTTGAGTTACGTCGCCTTGCAGCTGTGATTTCGGCTATTTATTAAGGTCTATATGGGCCAGCAGAGGCCCATATAGACCTAAAAATAGCTTCTTGGAGGGTTAACTGGTGGGAGAATTCGGCCACAGACACTCAATTTTGGGCCTATTATCGGTTTATTGAAAATCATCAAATAGACTGATATCTAGTTTATTTCCCTAGTGTGGCTTGAGTGTTATAAATTGATGCCAAGAAATAGTTATTTTAATCCTAAAACCAACCTGTTAATAGTCCGAAATCCAGCCATTCAGCAATTGTTTCAATAAATTCAATAATTTCCTATTTCAAAACAGTCGCAAAAAACCGGAAGCATTCCAGTCATCACAGCACTCTCCCCCTCTCCATTATTAGTGTCCTCAAGCTTTCGCTATGCTAAAGTTGCTCTCCATTATGATTACTCCGTCATTCCACTAAAATCGACGTTTTTAATTATTTCTCGTCTAGAAGAACCTTCCAAGCATAGTAGATGGTCCCAATAGTTGATTACGAATTAGTTAAACCAGGTATATTTCAGGGAATGGAAAGAGGTGAGGAGTTTGAGGTAATCAGTCCCTCAGCCTGGAATCGATGTGTTCATTCCATCACTCTTATAGAAAGTACAGCATATGGCCGGAGAAGTGGCTTATATACTGTAGTCAGGTAAGTGGAAGCAGGAGGAGGCGAGATCCCTAGTGGAACCATCCACTAGTGTAAGTAGGTCTTCGTCCAAAGGCTGCCTAGTATGCCTCACCTGTGTGTTTTATGTTGGTATCCTATAGCTTGTTGCACATAAGGGTTTTTGGTTTACGGGGTGCTGGCAGTGATGCCTGACCATTATTTTGAGTCACGAATAGTGATCTTCAGTTTTTTGGCTAGTTTTCGTTTCTCCAGGGCCCACATGTTTATTGAGATCACCAATATGGGGGGTGACTCCAGGGTTCCTAGGAAAGACAGTGTAGGTGAAGGTCTCGGAAGCCCACCTTCTTTGTTTTCATTATGGTCTTAGTCCCACCAAAAAAATATTTTCGTGTCTATCCACCCAGTTTTTCTGCAGTCTGATACCTTTCCCTCGTGTGGTCTCCTACAGTTTCTCTCAGAGGTTTGTTTTGTGATGCCAGTTTTGTTTAATAAAGATTGCTATGAGGCACAGGGTTGTCAATGTGATATCTTTTTCAATGTAGTAATTAATATGTACACTTTTCAGATCTTTGAGCTGTTACTCGAGACTCCATTTATTATTTGTGTCTATATATTTTTTTACAACTTTGCTTGTATCTATTATCAGCAGGTATATATGTGATTCACGATAGTAACACTATGTTATTATTGTCCGACCTCTTTTTTTGAATCGATGTAAACCAGGTTACTCTTATGGGATTATTATGGAAATATGCTAAACAGGGGTAACTCATTTAGTAGTGTATCAGGTTGTATGCTATATAGTTAAATGCATCAAGGCCATTAATTAGCCAGCACAGTTTTGTGATGGTGCATTTTCCATATTTTAGGTTTTTTAAGGGATTGTTTATAATGAATGACTGTAAGCTTATTTGGCGTAAAACTTTATCACTTTTACGTTAAACAAATTTCACAAGTCTGTGGATTAATAGTACTCATATTGTGGTGTTAGTGGATTTTTTTTGGGTTTGTTTTCTGTTTGTATAAGAAGATTGCACCAATGCAAGCAAGGTAAGGATGAATGTTTGCTATAATGAACGTTTCTTGTCTTTGGTGATATCTATTCCTGTTTCCCTAGACCTTAAAGTAATTTTCCCATTTTTTTCCTTCATATGATTGAATTCAGGTAGCTGGGTGAGACCTGTGGTCTCGTCTGATGGTGGGGAGGAAGGGGGTGTTAAGCAGCCTACTGCCTTATTGGGATAAATTGTATTAATAATTAATGTTAGTAGTGTGAAAAAAGTCCTCCATAATGTTATAAATTATGCCGGTATGGCTGCTGAGGTTGCAAATAAGTAGGTTTCGGTGTTTTTTTCATGTTGTGATGCTCAGGCCGTAGGGTATGTTTGGGTTTTGTTTTGCACTTATGTGGGCCCCTGCAGGTTGCCTGGCCCTATGTCAGCTGCTGAGATGCAAAAATAATAGCGTATTTACCGGCATCTTGGAAGTCGGTTGAGGAATATGCAGGCGCACTGGCATCGTTAATATTGCATAATTTTCTTATGGACTATATTTAATCAACTAGTAAAAGTTTATTTATATTTTTGTTATATGTGCTAAAGGTGGGTTTGTATAATATACGTTTATTTTTTAAAGGCCAGTTTAATTATCTTCCCTGAAAGATTAAACCTAAGATAATTAGTAAACAATGTTGACCAACTGTTTAGTGTATTTTTGTTTAGTGATTATTTTAATAATTTTGCATTTACCCCTGACCAGTGCTTAACCTCTTAGGGTCCCCAGTAGCAATAGCAATCAATTATTTTTTACAGTGATCTACAGGGCATGCAGATGCTTTAGGCGCATACATTATGTACATTTAACCTATATCAGACCAGAAGATACAATCTCCATTTATTTCAGAGAAACCGGTTTGAATAACAATTATTCAACCTTATATCAAGTAAATATTTCCTTCATAGAAAGCATCAGTGCTAAAAGTTGAATGCCGACCAGAAGAGGCATTCTACAGTTACTGCACAGTAACCAACAAAATCCATCACCTACATAGCTTAACAATACCAACATTTGTCTGAGGATGATATAAAAGTATCTGAAATGTCGAAGCCGATCAGAGGAGGTTTTTTTTCGGTCAATACATGGAAAAAAATTCTGTGAATTTTGTTATAGATACAGTAAACCAGCGTTGAAAGTTTAAAGCCGATCGAATAATATGTTCTCAAGTTATCAAAAAATATGTAGGAAAAAAAAAAAAAACGTTGATGCGAAATGATAATAAAATAGGAAACTTTCTTGTTAAATTTAAAAACTTTTAAAAATTAGTTTTAAAAAAATGCCATATTGGCACACACATCAGCCGAAATCAACATAAACATACTTCCTACTAAGACACACCTGCTTGTAATATCTGAAGTCTGTCAGAACATTCTCTTCTTAATTCTTGAGAAATAATTTATTTAAATAAAAATGTAACTTTGAAATTTACACAGCTGATAGTAAATACATAATTTTCTTTTATTCAAGACCACCAACACTGAAAGTTTGAAACCAATTAGAAAAGGCATAAATTGCAAATGTTTGCACCTGCACACTTTATTTTCGTTATGTGCATATATCGAATGAAGAGGAACTTCTTTTGAACGTTAGAAGCACATGCCACCTGTTTCAAGAATCTTTGCTCTGGCGTTTAAATTTTGAAGGCGATTATATAAGGCATTCTCGAGATATGACCAATTACTAACAAAAAGTTGGAGGAAGAAAAAAATCAGGCAAACTTCTTAACCCTTTACCGGGCAGGACCGTCAAAATACGGTCCTGAAAGCATGGTTTTTGCACCGTTCCTCCTACTCCCCCTGCGCATCTAGGTTCCCGTTCTCTATTTCTGACCAATCACAAGCCTTCTGCGAGTCGCTCCAGCTGCGTGAGACCGCGTCTGCTCGCTTCCCATTGGTTGAGAGACCAAAATGTAAACACTTCTCGCTTGGCGTCACCCAGAGCCGGATTTTTGCTCTAGTTCCACTCATATACATTGTGATTATACTCGTCCGGTGGATGCGTTCTTAAGATGTATCTGTGTTGCTAAGCAACCCAAGAACGGATTCCCCAGATAGCATGACTCTAGTTCACTCTATTTCAAGGAATGTGATTAGGAATAGTGAAGAATACTGCATTAGTTACATATTAGTGTTAAAGATTTATAGAGTATCTGAAGATGCCTTCACAATACATCTTAAGTAAATTAATATTAGGACAAACACACCCAAATTTAATTCAAAACTTCCACTAGGAAGCACCATGGAGAGAAAGAATTGAACGGGAGGGGTTACAACCCATGGCGAGTGCAGTCAAACCCCACCCGTTCCATGGTTTGTTTTCAATCGTGTTATTACGATTATGTGAATCATGCATTTGTGGTCACAATGGGGCCCATGCTAACCTCCCTATGGTGTATAAATATACCTAGTTGGGTGAATCTTATTGTAGCCAGCTGGCCCAGTGCCTTACGCGCTGGCCTGGTGTTTTAAGATTCACTAGCAATGGGTTTGAATCCCGCCCGTTCTGTGGTTTGTTTGCAATCATTATTATAACATAGATATGGTATAAAATAATGACAAATGCAGCGAACCTTTATCGACAGGGCAAACACTTGTTATAGGCACATAAAGGTTCATTATATATATTTAACCTAGGACAACCTATTAAAGTCAGACACTGACGTGTTTCTGTCTAGAATACACTGTTGAAATTTTGAGGCTAATCAGAAGAGGCTCTCTAAAGTTATCTCAAGGAAACCTATTTAAAACTGAGCAGAAGCTCCCTGAACTTGTCAGTTGCTCCAGGAGCCTTCAACTAGCAATAGTTGGTCAGGGTTAAAAATTTGAATCCGATCGGATAAAAAGTTCTAAGGTTATAGACGAATGCAGCCTTGCAGAAGGTCAGTAGAAGAGGTGAGCAGTGTATCTTAAAATATTTTTTTTTTTTTTTTATATTTTATTTAAAAACACATATATACATAATCCAATAAATGCCCAAAATAAAGCAGGCTCATATAAACAAAAACAAGCAAACAGAACAGGAATAAACACATCTGTCTATATATCCTATAATAAGAACCCGTGCCAAAAGCACAAACAAAAATTGTCCATCCTACTACCCATCCTAGCTAATTGTTACTATACAATAATCTAACACACTGTCAATGAAACTGTACATACATTGTCTCAAAAACACCACAAAATTAAACCGTTGGTTACATATCTTACTACTTCCGTACCACAAAACGCAGTACATAGGCATGAAATAAAATAAAACCTTAAACTTTCTGCCTATAAAACAGGTGTTGCACAATAACACATAAAAACAACTGACCCCCGAAACAAGGGTCACACCACAACATCATCTTAAATAAGAAATACATTAACATCAAGCCATCACTACTGTAGACAACACTGTCTACAACACAACGTCACACTCCCACACCGGAGAATAAGACCACACAAAACACATTTGTGTTGCATACATATACAAACACTCTAGAAAAAAACCACTAAATATGCAGAAGCTGCTCATAATGTATAATTCAAACAAAAGATAGGGAACACATACAGAAAACAATACTAAAAAAGTGTAAACCTAAGAAAAACATAGCAAAACATTAACTTAATCCTACATGAATTGCCACAGATACCTGGGCCAACTTCACCCAAGCACACCTGCACACTGTCAGTTGTCTAACACCTAATACCTCCTAACCTCCAACCTGCCACATAAATGCAAACTGCCAGCACATCACCACCGACAAACCCTACTACTTTAACTTTAGATTACACTACTAACATGCTAGAGGAAAACCCCATGCGTCCATGACCCCTATGACCCCCCCCCAACCAACCACACTCCAAGTCAGAGTCAACACACACCTGAAAAATTACCTACAACCCCATAAAACCCCCGAAACGTCCAAAAATCGGACACCCACGATGCCACCCGACCCAACCCATCCTAGCTTCAGCCCTGTATACCCACGCCTAACCAACCACACATCAACCATACTATACCCTAGTCAACCCTTCCGGATATACCCAACCTCCCCC